>JADLZK010008894.1:0-70334 GCA_015847255.1 Hyparrhenia diplandra
CCATTGACAAGTTCTCCAAATGGATCGAAGCCCGAGCCGTGGTGAACCCTCACATAGGGAAGCGGTGAAATTCTTTACGAATATCATTTCCGTTTTGGAGTCCCGAACTCCATCATCACGGCATAACGGAACCAACTTCGTGGGGAAGAAGTTCCTCGACTTTTTTGCGATGACTATGGCATCCGAAAGTGGATACCTCGGCCGTAGCTCACCCAGAAGACCAGCGGTCAAGTGGAGCGTGCCAGCGGCATGATCCCGCAAGGGCTCAAGCGAGAATCTTCAATCGGTGAACCAATACGGGAAAAGATGGTACCAAGAGCTGCCGTCGGTTCTATGGAGCCTTCGAACAACGTAAAAGCCGAAGCCACGGGGTTCAGCCCTTTCTTTCTAGTCTATGGGGCCGAGGCAATCTTGCCCACGGACATCGAATATGGGTCCCCAGAGGGCTGCGAGCCTACACCGAGCAAGGCAACCGGCGAGGCGAGACAAGACTCCATTGACCAAGTTGATGAAGCCCGAGGCGTTGCGCTCCCGCACTCGGCAAGATACCAACAAGCTGCGCCAAGTATCACGCCAAAGCGGTGAAGCCTCGGGAGTTCCAAGTCAACGACCCCGTGCTCGCCGGTGAAGACAGACAACAAAGGGCGTCACAAACTCACGCCACCACAGGAAGGGCCTTATTTCATCGCCGAAATATTAAGGCCCGGAACCTACAAGTTGAAGAACGAGAAGAAGGCGAAGTCTACTCCAACGCCGGAACATAGAACAACTACGTCGCTTCTACCCTTAAATTCCGCACTAGAAGTCAAACATCGGTGTTTTTTTTCCACTCAATAAAAGATCTACATCTTTTACGAAAAAAAAAGTGCTTCTTGTGCAAACCTCAAGGGAGTCTTAGCCTCGACGGCAAAGACAAGACTAAAACTCCTCGGGGGCTACATGGGGACCCCCCGGGGGATCCCTCTTTTTCAAAACTTTTTCGGGAAAAAGTTTTTCTCGCGCCTCATACTCGAATTAATCGTTTAAGTTGCGAAGGTCGCCACACGCACAAATCCAAAGCAAGATAACCGAGGCAAACGGATCGCCCCTAGTGGCACCGTATGGATTGCCCCGATGGCGTCCACGGTTACTATCTCGCGAGCGGAGAAAGCAAGCGACCCGGCCACACAATAAACGAGAGATTCGGGAACGTAACCTTAAAACATGAGTGCACCGCCAAGGCCATAGACCTCGGCGGCGCCATTGTTTATACACATCCATCTCACAAGCTCCAATCTTTTCGTGCAAGGAAGGATCGGGGGGGGCAAGGGAGGCCTCATCTACTTGTGCCTCACGGCCGGTGACGAGGAGGCTTCGGCACGAGCAACGCCCTCGGCGGCCGCTTCTCCAGGGGTGGCGTCGGACCCCTCGGCGCATCCTCGGACATGGCGTCCACCATCTCGTGTCCGCCTCGTAGGTGGACTCTATGGGGAGTACGGGGCACACCTCGTCCTTAAAACGCGAGGACGCAAGAGTCGCGGCGCCATCCACAAAGTTATATAGACTTTGGGTCTTGGCGGCATGGCGGCATCCCCTCGGCGGGATCAACCTCCTCCCTCGTCATCGGAGCCGAGGAAGAAGCCCTTCGCGACACCGGTCCGGCGTCTTGGGCTCCACTCCAAGTGGGAGCGGACCACGCCGGGCATGCGAATGCTCGATTCGGAAGGGCGCTCCGAGCTCGGACCGAAGATAGCCGCCCACGGCTCCAGCGACCGCGGCGTGGGACCAACCTCTAGGTTGTCCGCCCCAAAGCGGCGACGAAGTCGACAGGGGCATCCTCCGCCCCGGCATGACTTACGCTCTTGCTCCAGCCCCTCAGGCAAGCGTGGGCGGCGTTGTCTACGGCCTCGGTCGGACCTTCTCTCCGCCTAGCAACGCCGCAAAAGATGGCGCCAAGAAAACGGTAACCAAGAACGGAAAAGCTCGCAGGATAAGAACGCACCACGGCATGGCCGCTTGACCCGGCATGGCGTTGTGCTCCTCGGCGATCGACCTGAAGCTGCTCTTTCTCCTTCCCCGAGGGCCTCGCCCTCGGACACCAACTCGCCCGATGCGGTGTTCAAGCGTCGCACATCTCCGCCGCTTCATCGCCCTCCTCCGGGACCGGTCCCGCTCGTCATGGGCCTCCTTCGGGACTGAAGGGGACCGGGTCCGAGCCTCCTCAAAAATCGCGGCTCATCCGAGGCCATGTCGGTACCATCTTCTTTGGACTCGGACACGGCCTTGATCGCCTCGGCCTCCGAGGTGCGGCATGGGACTCCCTTTCCTCGGCAGGGCAAACAAAGGGGAGGTCTCGCTCTCGGGGCCTCGATCAACTTCACCCGAGTTTGACCAAGGGCATTCCCGGTTCGGGACGTTCGGCGAAGGAGCTCGGACTTCTCCCGGGCGAGAGCGCTTTGAGGAGAGTGCAACGACAATACTACTCATCAAGACGCAAAGCACAAAGGACATGCGGCGGGGGATGGCCATCAAGATACTTACCGGCGTCGACTTCCGCGGAGACGGCCGGTTATGGTCTCCCGATCCTCGCTTAGGCCCTCGGCGCCCACTGGCGGATTCGCTCATGGGTCCCTCCACTCCAAGACCTGGGGACGATCATCGACAACCACGGCGGCGAGACCCGGGCGTTTCGCCCGGTCGAGGCTACCGCCCCCCGAGTCGCCTCGGAGGATACATCTCCCCACCGGCAGCCCCGCAGCCTCCGGGAACCCGGACCGCAGAAGTCCGGGGGCCCTCGGAGCCGGCCACCACGCACCGTCCCGTCATGGCCGAAGACGACGCCGCATGGGCCGCCCGAACCCGGACACGTGGAGCAGCGGAAGTCGGGGTTACGGGCTTCGCGGCGCCCTGTGGTCGGGCCGGCCGGAGCAAGCGGAGACTGCGGCGTCTCCTTAGCGTCGAAGAGCTCCTCTTGCGAACTCCCGAACAAAGGGGACCGCCTCCGGGCGGGTGGGCGGTGCGACCTCCTTCGGCGGCGCCACTTGCTCGCACCAGGCGGTGTCCCCGTGGCGACCCAGGAGCTCTCGTGTCGATCACCATCGGCAATGGGCGGATCCAACCCACCATCGCCACCATGGGCTGTACCGCCTCGGGCGTGGCCTCGCGGTCGGGTTTGGGACCGACCCCAGCAGGGCTCGGGGCGCGGCACATGAAGGACTCGACGCAGTCGCGAGGCATCTTGGCCGGACGACCCGGCTCTGACCGCCCGAAGGATTGTGCACTAGCCTTTAGGGCCTTCTTGGGGTGCGAAGCTGGCGAAGCGGCCCGTTTCCTAAAGTCAAGCGCACGTCAAAACAAGGCAACCATACGCCAGAAGAAAATCAAGATTGCAAAGGCGAAAGGAAACTCACGAAGCCCGAGGGATCGCCCTCGGCGCTGACGAGGCTCGGGATGGCTACGACCTCGGCGTCGCACTCGACGCGCTGGCCGTATCCCCACGACGTTAAATGCGCACGGGCCGGATCGGGAATGGTCGCCGGCTCGTCCCCCGAACCGTGCTTAGGGGCGCGGGGTACCCGCGGTCGAGGCGTCGACTCCTCCCTTCGAGCCTCACCCCGTGGACGCCGAGGTGCCTACATGGCCAACGCCACGGTCCCGAGGGACTCGGCGAAAGAGCCCTTGGCGCACGGTGTCAGCGTCCCCGACGCCTCGGGCTCGGGCTCGGGCTCGTAACGAAGCCCTCGACTCGGTCGGGAGCCCCATGGCTCGGTCTATCCAGCCGCCATGTCGTCATCCGACGAAGTTCACGCTGAGAATCGGTCCTCGGATCCCTCGTCCTCTTCGGTGGTCGAGGTATCGGGTGACTCGCCCGCCTCCGCTGCTCGGCCCGACGCTTCTCGCGAGCCACGTTTCTCTTCTTCTTCTCCTCCTTCTTCAACGCGGCGCCGTGCCGCTCGTTCGAGCACGGTTCGCCGCCCGGCGATCGGCATCAATGCCGCACACGGGGCGGGGGTCGCGGTAGTTTCGACGGCCCTGCGGAAGAAAAAGTGAGAAGCGCCATGGCGACAATGTACCGGGCAATGCAAGGACACCGGTAAGAAGCACTTACGTGGAGATATACCCTCGGTCGGGGCGCATGGGGATCTCGGGGATACGTGTCGGGTGTTGGACCCCAACGCATCCCTCACCCTCTTGGCCGGGCCATCGGTGGAAGCGAAGGCGACATCCCGCACGCACCAAGGCCGTGGCCTCGGGGTCATCGGCACATGAGCAAAGGGCGAGCCATCAACGGCAACACCCGACGCCGATGGAAAGCGGCGACCACGGCAGCGAGCATTCACGTCCTTCCCTCGGAGCCGCGGGACCGCGCCTTAAGCCCTCCAACCGATGACGATCCTCCGAGGGGGACCCGGTTCCCCCGCGCGGGCGATGCTTGAGGACACGCCGGTGTACACGGAAGCGCGTTCTCGTCGTTGCGGAGGTAGAACCACCGATCTTGCCACCCCTTGTTGGAGGAGGTGAGCTTGGAGACGATGTACCCATCGGCTCGGTTCCCGTGCGCTTTCCGGCGGACTTGGAGCGCCACGGCCTCCAACGCGGCGCCCTCCGTGGTTGGCCTGGCAACCGAGGCGGTGGTAAGGTCCGCCTTGAAGAACCACAACCCGGAGGTCCCAATGCGGCTCGATCCCGGGGAATCCCTCACAAAGGGTGACGAAGATGGCGGCCTGGGAGATCGAGTTCGAGGCGAGATGATGAAGCTCGATTTCATAGTAGTGGAGGATCTCCGAATGAGGCGGCCCGCCCGCATACGGCCGCGCGGTGAAGATCCATCAAGCTCACCACGTAGCCATCGGGAGGGTTAGGCTCCTCCTCGGTCCAACCGAAGCAATCGGTCCGGCCGCACTTCGCCGGTGCGGGGACGAAGAAGCCCCTTCATCGACGAGGCGCTGGAGCTTCTCCTCGTCGCCGCCGCCCCTCGGCCACGGCTCGGCATCGAGCACCTCCCTCGCGCGTCACCGCTACCCCGACCGCGCCATGGATGAAAGGGAGGCGAAGGGTGGCAACCGCTAGCAACCCGGTTCGCACGAGCCAAAGGCAAGTGGATCTCTCCCTTAATCTCTCCCAATCTTTCTTTCTATCTCCCGATTCTTTGCGGCAAGAAGGCAAGAAGGCGATGGTAAAGAGCAAAGGAGCAACTATCGCCGCCGCGCGGCGAGCCCCATATTTATAGGGAAGGGAAGGCAAAACCGCCGGCACGGGGCAACCAAACCGACTCACGGAATGGACGGCCCACGATGGAACGGAAACCGCTCATCCAACGGCCAAGCCGTAGCGGTGGAACCGTCAGCGCATTAATGCACCTTGACGGAGCCCTCGATCTCCGATCCCCGGCAAGAAGGCGTGAAGGTCGCGCGTCCCATCGTACCGCAATCGCGCCGCCACCTTGGGCGGCGACTAGACGCCTCGTCTTCGGTCGAGGGTAAAACCGCCCAGGCCACCCATATCCGGGGGCGCCCGACCCCGAGGGGCAAAAAGTCAGTCCGTTGACGGTTCCGCCCGGCGGAACCAAACGAGCCTCGGGACGACACACCCGTTCGTTCGAGGTTGCCGGGCTGGGCCCACGAGGGTTTCTACGGTCGCCTCGGGATAGCAGGAGCCGAGGGACGGGAGGGAAATGCACAACCAGCTATACCCGGGCCCCACAGGACTCTGGATTTCCTGAACGTGTTTAAGGCCGCGGTCTTTGCTTATAGAGATGTCCCATCCGTGGGAGGCCCACGAGGCCCTCGGGGTTGGTCCGCCCAAACCCGGGATCTCGCTAAGCGGTCCGGGTTCTCATGGGGTGAATCACGGATCACATAGCCGACCCTTGCTCCCGGCAAGGGCACGGGCACCCCCGCTTAACGAGACCCCGCTGCGCTCAGGAGCCACGACACATTCGGCTTAAGGGGCATTGTGACGTGTCTCCCCTCCTCCCTCCCTTTCGGGAGGGCGACGGAGGAGCGTATGATCAAAGTCGAGGAGGCCTGGGTCGACCTTGCGCACATAAGCGCGGGCCCCTCGGCTGCCCACGCAAAATGAACAGACTCGCACAAATAAGCACAATTTAAGAGCTGTTTCGGTCTTGCCGGCGTGCGAGATATATAAAGACCTCGAAGGAATCCGCCATTCCATTCGAGGCCTCGGTTGCTACACCCAACGGGTGCGCTCACGCGCACCCATTGTAGACAAACCACCCCGAGAAACAACAAGGCGATGGGAACGGCGGAACCGGGCGAAGTCCTCACTCGCTCGGGGGCTCGGGGCTACCGTCGGGGACCTAAATATTGGGCCCCGAGACATTCTCCAAAGCGTGAGAATCGTCGGGCCCGCCAAGGCCCAAGTAAAACCTAGCCCGCCATCATCCCGCACGACGGAGGGACGGCCCGACGGACGATGGACCGAGCCATGGAGCCACGGCGCTCATACGATGACGGAATCGCCTACGATGGCCTCTGAGACGGCCCACAAAGCGGCCCAAATGGAATCACCACGACGCAAAGAGCTTATTACGCTCACGAAGGACAAGGTCAAGGACCTCTCGCAAAACAACGAACCATGACGTTCACGTCGACGGCAGCCAAACCATGGCTCGGACTCGACCACGCATCTCCGTTTCGTCCGAGGCTGGCCTAGCTCACCAGCCCGGGAGAAATCTCCGCCGTCCGAGGGTGGCCTAGCTCACCACCCCGGGCGCCAAAAACTCGCCGCCGCCCGAGGGAGACCAGCTCTCCATCCCTCGGGTGAGGCAGCCCAACTAGCCCGTCTAGGGTCGCCGACCCTCGGGCGTGGGAGGTTCCGTCGGAGGAAGGGAAACCGCCGCATTCAATGCGTCGCGCCGTGCGGAGGCGGTGCCATCGATTATGCCCGATCAAATCGAAGCGCGAATCGTCTCCCCAATCCGACTTATGGGACGCAAAGCTGAACCGGTGACATGTTATGCCACCCGCAAGACGGAAACCAGAATGACACTGTGCATTTCCCGGAGCACCGTCAAAACGCCACGATGGGCGGACCCTCGGGCACGACACGCATAGCCGCCGACCTCGGGACCGCCCTCGCCATGCGGATTGTGAGGACGCCTCACGGGACCCCCGGGGCCGCGCGCGCAGGACGGCGGCACGTCCACCATCGGATCGAGACGCCGTGTCTTCGTCAAGCGACATCCAAGCTACGGTAATGAGAACCTCCTAATTACGGGCCCACCCGCTTTTGTCATTGTCCCAAAGACCCTCGATACCGTGCGCAGATACACCGATAACTTAAGAAGCCCCGTTGGTAACTCATACCGGGATCAACAAAGGAGTAGCTACAACATTACAACATTTGTTACAAAAATATAGATCGAGTGCGGAAGAATAATAATATTAATTTTACAAAATGTGAGTAAGTTACATTTGAGTAAACTTAACTTAATTAATTTGCGGAAGCTAGGTAGAACTAGAAGACACGGGGATCATGTCGAGCCCACCGACATAACCTTGGTTAACAAAGACGAGTCAAAGCAAGCGATCCGATATACGAGTCCTTGGATAGAATATAGATAAAGAACCAAAGAAATTCACGACAAGGGAATGCCGAGTGTAGTTTTGTAATGGATTATGATTAGAAATCATTAATCATAATACCACGATCAAAACCACAACCACGGAGAGAATCCATATGATAAAAAATTAGTGATGACCAAGGATTTACAAAAGAAGGATAGCAACCAAAGGAAGTTCCAAGGTGTGGAGTCAATATTAAGGTGATTTCAAAATCAAAGCCAAGGAAGTTTTAGAGATCAAAGAGAAATTGTATGGCATCAGGCTCCTCTCTTGAAGAAACGTCTAAGAGGTCCAACAGAGACTTGGCCGAGGTTCCACACGGCACAACATAAGCCGTGGCAAAGATTTACGCATAACATCCTAGTTGAACTAAGGTTCAACCAAAGCACCTACAAGGCTTAACAAGTGAAACACAAACAACAACCAACATTAACATCATTTTAGATAACATGGGAAACATCATAAATGCATTACACGAATGCTATAAACAACATATGCAATGCCATGATGCTTACTAATGATGCAACAAGATAATCATGAATGACGGGGATATGAAGATCTTTCCCCTTAAAAGAAATCAAATTTCCGAATTTCAAGGTGACAAATCCCGTGAGACAAGTAGTGGGAAAAGAAATATGTCAAATATATATTGACTTGTAAGAAATTTTGCAAACAACAAAGTTGATATCAAGATTGCAATCGAAACAAAAGGTGACTACAACCGATAAGGAAAGAGGAGTACGGATATGAATTTCAAAAGAGTTTGCAACGAATGTGAAAGCACGATAATCGTGAATTATAGTGAATCATGATCATAGACCCCGACATAAGCGAACGCGCCCTAAAGTATTTCCTTATGGCCGCGGTCCATAGGAGACCCGAGGGTTTTCGGACGCTATTTCCGGTCACAGGTCATGATTCTATCATAAGACACAATTTTTTTTTTACAACTCTCAACCAACACATGTTGGTTGTCAACGTGAAAAGAAGAGCATGTGTCATAATGGAAGAAGTCAAAATACGACACATGTATGAGTTGAGAAATCAAGGAGTAGTCGAGACTTTTAAATAGAGTTAACATGGCAAGGTGCAAGCTCCCAAAGATTGGAACTTATGAAGCAAAAAATTATCAAATGGAAGTCCATTAACCAAAAACTTGGTATAGGACGAAATTTAGGACAAACAACTATAAAGAAGAATAGTTGTCCGAAAAAGAAAAGGAGGAAGTCTCATATTATAATGATATGATGCATGCTCGCCCTATACGTCTTCACAACGTTAGCACTCTACCTTCATCATGTTAGATCTTAGTAGGTTATAGGGCTTTACTTTATATCCTATCTTCACCGCACCAACGAAATGTTGAAAAGCACTTAGCGTAACATTATCGGTGAAGTTGACTCCCAAGTGGTTCTTCAAAAGATGACATAAAACTTCTTGAAATCTTTTACTTGACTCGTCGGAAAAATCTTCATGAAAGCTTCCGGCAAGCATAAGGAAAGAAAGAATATTATTTTTAAGTTGTTACTTTCAAAAACTTTTAGATTACAAAATTATTTTGAAGTTTTCAAAAGTAATATTGTAGCTGGTCCTAAGTATGAGCTCGACGATACCTCAGAGAACCTCCTAATTACAGGGCCCACACGCTTTTTGTCATTGTCCCAAAGACCTCGGCGACACCGTGCGAATACACCGATAACTTAAGCCCCCTGTTGGTAACTCATACCGGGATCAACAAAGGAGTAGCTACAACATTACAACATTTGTTACAAAAAATATAGATCGAGTGCGGAAGAATAATAATATTAATTTTACAAAATGTGAGTAAGTTACATTTGAGTAAACTTAACTTAATTAATTTATGGAAGCTAGGTAGAACTAGAAGACACCGGATCATGTCGAGCCCACCGACATAACCTTGTTAAAAGACGAGTCAACACCGCAACAAGGGTTAACAAACCCGAGTCTTTGGGGTACTCAACAAGACTTACCCGACTAAAGAAAATAGGGAAGACTCGGGAATGCTGGTCTTAGGAGTCAAGGTAATGCTTTAGCAAGAATCAAGACTCTTTTGCGAGAAAAGCTTACTAAAAGTGTATCCTTACTTTCAATATTTTTAATTCAGATTAGTAACTCATATACTCTAGATTATCCTATTCTAGAGCAAACATAATTTATTATGCCAACTCTCTTTCCTTAAAAACATAATCCATCATTTACTACGATGAATGGGCAGAAGAACGGGTCTCCATAACCGTGAAGCAACGGCGATTCATGAACCGATTATACCCAGCTGGGGATCCCTAACCACACGACATATGTAGCACCCAAACTTGCATATATCAACCTTTTCTCAGATTTGTCCAAAACGGGAACGAGGCCTGCGCCACCCGAGAGCACAGTACTCCACCTCCCTACCCCGTCCTAATGACAGTTTGACCAGTAGGGTGGGTACACGCTACTCCGCCATCTCTCCACTCCCGGTGCGTGGTTGCCATTCCCGATTTGGCTCCACCGAGATCCGGCTTACGAGTATGTGGCTAGTTAGGGTCGCCCGATGCGGGGGATTCGCCGGTCGGGCGGGCGTGCCTTTGCGAAGGCCTCGGGCGTACTTGCGTTCAAAAGTCCCGAACTTAACAAGCCAAACAACGGGACGGTCCTTAAGCGACCAACACGGGACAAGCACGGCTAGGTATCCCGGCTTTCAACCTACGTCCCGTCCAGATCTCAAATTCATCACTACATCCTTTTTTTTTTTCCGAAAATAGTACCATCTTCTCAATTAAAACATTTTGATGAAAAAGCTTAACTAATTAAGCGGGGCTAAGCTTCACTAAGCATTTTCGAAATAAAGCGGTTAACAAGGATGGTATTGCAATAAACAAGGATGGTAATGCGGCAATTAGGTTATTACTCAACTCCTAATAACGTAATGCAACATAGTATAAACATAAGCGATATAAAACTTTTTAAAATATCAAGGAAAGGTGTAATGTAACCGGGGCTTGCCTTCGTTGGCGGGGAAAAGGTAGTTCTTGAGAAAACCCAACAAAATCCGAATCCTCTTCAACCGGATATGGGATCTCCTCGGTGAAAGGCTCGAGACTTGATAACCTCGTTCTCGTTCACTACACGAAATAATGTATGCTTCAATATGATGCCATATATGTAAATATGATGCTTGCAAGTGCATGAAATGATAAACACGGGAAAGTAACTTTATTTCACGATAAGGTTGCAACCCAACAAAACCAACTTGTTGAACTACTCTAAAGATATCATCACCATTGCCTAAGGAGTTCTCAAGGACCATCTTATTATGATATAATCTAAGATTCACAAAACAACCCCGAAGTCACGCAAAACCTAATCTATTTGACACTAAACAAAACATGACTCACATAAAATGATAGGGCATGAAATAATAAATAAATTTAATTTTCTTCAAAACATGCTCAAAATTTTTTGTACAGGTAGGTCTTGTCATAAAACAGTACCAAAATAAATTTCATGATTTTTGGATAAATAAAATAATTATTAAAAATCAAGGAAGATGCATTTTTCAATTAAAATTTGTATTTTTAAATCATGCAAAAACTACTCAAAATCAAAGTTTCAAATTTTTCATGGATTCATATACTCATAAGAAGCTTCTACAAAAATTTTCAGAATTTAAGAAGCCATTTTCAAATTTCTATGAATTTTCAAAGAATCAGCACTATTCAAGATAAAGGAAATTAGATAAATCAAGTTTTAAAACAAAAGCAGACTTTCGGGCGTTTCGGCCCACTAACCCCGTGCGGCCCGTGATTTGTGCGGCCCAGCCTGCTACTACAGTAGCAGGCCGGCCTAACCGACAAACAAACCACGCCGACCGCTGGGCGGGCGGGCGGCGGTTGGCCGGCGATTTCTCGCCGGCGACGACTCCTCCGGCGACGCGGCTTGGCCCTACACGACCCCGCGACTTCGCGAACATGTCGACGCCCAAAACCCGATACCTAAGGCACAGGGACATGACCACCGACGGCCATGGCGGCACGGCGGCGCGGCCACGCGGCGGAAAGGCTCACCGAGACCCTCCCCGACGACGACAAGCACGGCAACAACTCTAGCACCTCGAGAGGGTCCTAAAACCTCGGCTAAACGAATCCAAACCGACCCCTAGCTAGGACGGCTCGCTTTCGTGGAGCGGCAAGGCGAGCTTCGTTAGCGGCCGGTGTTCCGGTGGTTACGGTGCCGCGAAACAAGAAAGCGATGGCATAGACACGGCAGCGGCTCACCGATCCACGGTGCTCCGCGATGGTTTGGGCGGAGATGAGTCGGAGGATGGTCGGCGGCGGTGGCGGGGGGCGGGTGCTCCCCCGGTGGCAACAACGGCGTTCGGCGTGTCGTGGGTCAATCACAAAACGGCCGAGCGCATCATGACCACGGTCTCAAGGCGCCGCTAGAGCTCTAGATGGTTTTGTACGAGGCTCACCGAGACGACACGGGCGACGACGAGATGGTCTTGTGGCGGGGCGCTGGTGCCGGGCCGTGGAGAAGACGGCGGCTCACACGCGGCACGGACGATGCGAGGAGCTGCGAGATGGCTCAAGCGGCGCAAAGAAGCTGCGAAGATGATGGCGCGCCCAATTTGAAGAAGAATGGCGTGGTGGCGGTGGTGTGACGCCGCGGAGCAAGGTGGCCGGCGGCGGCCGGAGAAAGAAGAAAGGGGAAGCGGCGCGGCTGGTCGCGTTTATAGAGCAAGAAATGGAGGGACAGGTGGATGACGATGTCTCGAAGCCCCCGGTGGCCAGCGATCCGAGGATGGCGAAGCCGCGAGACGGCCACGGCGGGGCCCGACCGGCAGCCCGGCATGGAGGGAAACAGGGGAAATCCCGTTTCATCGTAGCACCTAAACCTAGCTTTTCTGAATTTTGATCAAATTCTCCCAAAATTTGAACTGAACTTGAAAAACTCCAAAAAGTGACTTAGCCTAATTTTTCAAGATCTACAATTTTCACAATTGGAAGATTTTCAAATTCGGACTCTAAATATGACTTTTTGAAATGGGGTCAAAAAGGGATAAATTTGAATTCAAAATTACTTTTAAAATTACTCAAAAACTTGAAAAACTTTGTACATATCTTTTGCTCATCTCAACAAGATCTACAAACTAACTTTTTGAAAGTTTTTGCAAATTTTGCTTAGATTTTGAAATATGGTTTTTAAATCAAAAAGGGGACAAAACCTAATTTGGTATTTTCAAAATTACTCTAAATTTTTGAACTAAACTTTGAAAACTCAAAATACCAACTTTGTTCAACTTTGAAAACTCTACAAATTTGCTTTAATAACCATACCCAAATTCTTTATAAATTTTGAATAAAAAGAAAAGGGGGTAAAATAAAGGATAGAAATTAGGGTTTTGAGTTCAATTCAAACTTGAATTTGATTCAAATTTCAGATTCCCAACCTATACTATCCAACCCTCATCCAACAACACACTTAGGATCAAAAACATAAAATAAACTTAATTTTGTCTAATCCATGACTTAAGCGATAAGTAACACTGGGGTGTTACACCGGTAAACCCGGCGGCGCACAAGACATGCGGTGCGACCCTACCGAGAATTAGCCACCTAGGTGTCCACCGGTGTAAACATTATCTCTCTCCTTCTCCTATAAAAGGGGGGGAGTAATGCCCAATTAGCAGGGGATCCGCAAGGAAAAAAGCATAACCACCACCACCACCACGATCGTGGGGCTTGAGACCCAGCGTCTCTCCCCGTGACGCTCAGTAACCCCTACCGCAGGCTCACCTTTGCGCGATGTAACACGAAAGGGACACACCCCGCTGGACGTAGGGCCCCGTTGGCCTGAACCGGGATAAACGGCTGCGTCCCGTGTCCATCTTGTGCTACGCCATCGAGGGGAGGAGGCACACGGCTTATAAATTCTTTATTGCCGGCATTCGAGGCACCCCACCGTTCCTCGAAAACGCCCGACACCGGTAAATTTGGAAGAGCGTAATGCAAGGAGTTTTAGAGGCTCCACCACAACATTGCGGGGTTTCTGGGCGATGATCAAAGGCTGAATATGATCGATGGATACCGGTGGGGCAATAGATGACTTAGTTGTCTTTCTCTGGTAGCCGTTTCTACACGACGCACGCCAAGCATCGGCAACTTTAGCCGCTTCCCCGTCCTGCCGGCGGGCGCCTAGAGGCGACGGCGGCGTCTCCTCTCCCCCTCTCTTCTTCTCCAACGCCCGGCGAGCTTCGCCGCCACCACCATGGCCGACTCGACGCCCCGCGCGCCTACCCATAACCAACCAAATGGGTCGGCCCCGCCCACTGGCGGCGGCGCCGCCATTGCCTCGCTCACCGTCGGCCGCCATGCGCCGGCGACCACGGCGGGGACGGCCGGCGGATTCTGGCAGCCGGAGAGGATGGAGGCGGCGGGGAGTCCGCCGGAACCCTAAACGCCCGTTGCGCCGCCGACCTCGTCGGAACCTAAAGTCGGGGGGGCGGCGCCGCCTCCTCGTCCACCGCCCGGCTGCGGCGCCCTCGCGGCCGGCCGCTCCGCCCACCACTCCGGCCCCCCCTGGTGCGCGTGTGCGAATAGCGTCTGTGCTTTCTACCGATGATATTCCGAAAGCCATTTAGCCCTAAGGGGTTATTTGGTTCAAAAACTCCTAGTACTTCTTTGTCCCGGGGACTATTAAAAAAGTTCATCCAATAGAGTCTTTTAGTGACTAATAGAAAAAAAAGTCTCAATACGTTTGTTTTTTGGAGATTTTTTTAGTCCTAAGGATTAAAAAAGTCCCTCAACCAAACAGCCCCTAAATCTGATTTTGCGTGTTACTCATGTTGGCTTTCTCCTTCTTAAATAAAGTGATATGCAATTCTTTTGTATATTTGAACAAACGTAGCGCAGTATTCCTTGTATCTGAAAATTATTAATCTAACATATTTTTGTGAACAATGACTTATCCATTTTGGTAAAATATAATGTGATAATTGCATCGTGGGCACGTCATAGTAACTTGGCTCAACGGAATCTAAACTGAAAACAATTTGGTCAAATACTGGCAAAGGCAACGTGTGCGTGCACACGTACGTGACTTTACTCACGAAAGTAACGAGCAGGTTACCACCACCAAACCTTACCGGGGAATTCGTCAATCCAAAAAAAACAGAAGTGGATCACTAAAAGTGGACAAGCTCCTGTACACAACACGTCTTGTCACGTTCAGAGCCAGTCAAGCTCGTGTACTATACTGGCGACCGTGGAACGACGCAGCTTATACCAGAGCAGTTTTTTGGCGTGTACATACATTGTCTGACCTGTCAATCGTGAAGTCGTGACGCGTGGTGTGTAGGCTGTCTGTACTACTTTTTCAGTTTTCACTCCTTTTTTTTTTTTTTTTTTTTGTGGTATTTCAGTTTTCACTCCTTGAGAACCCAGACCAGACGTGGTCCACGCGTTGCATGCAAGTTTTCCTCCCCCAGTCCTCAACTCAACCCCAATACACTCTCGTAGTGATGCGCATATAAATATGGACCTCGTACAAGCCCGTTCCTAACAATAACAAGCATCGTTTAATCAGGGAAGCTGATCGATCGATCTGATTCTCTTCCAGCCACTGGTGACTGAGATATGGCGGCTAGCATTTCTTCCAGCCCGATGAGCCTCCCCGTCGTCGGCGAACGTCGGCCGTCGCTGCTCATCCCAGGACAGCGGCCTCCGACAGGGCACCGGTGGTTGTTCTCTGCTTCTGGTAACGCGGCGCTGAACATGTCGCAGCACCGTCCTCGTCGTTCTTGCCATGTCGTCGTAGCCTCAGTGGCCACCGCCGACCGCCCTGCTCCCTCGGTCGGGGACGACGTGGACTGCAGCTCTCAGCCGACGGAGACGTCCGGGCGCTGCAACGACGACGACGGGCAACTGGCCGCGCGGTGGCGTGAGATCCACGGCAGCGACCACTGGCAAGGGCTGCTAGACCCCATCGACGCGGTGCTCCGTGCGGAGCTCATCCGCTACGGCGAGTTCGCGCAGGCGTGCTACGACAGCTTCGACTACGACCGCTTCTCCCCTTACTGCGGCAGCTGCAGGTTCCCGGCCAAGACCTTCTTCCACGACGTCGGCCTCGGCGGCGCCGGCTACGAGGTCACCCGTTACCTCTACGCCACCTGCAACGACCTCAAGCTCCCCAACTTCAGGAGCCGAAAGCACAGGTCCAAGCTGTGGAGCGAGATGGGCACGTTCATCGGCTACGTGGCCGTGTCGACCGACGAGGAGACGGCGCGCCTTGGCCGCCGGGACATCGTCGTGTCGTGGCGCGGAACCATCACCCGGCTCGAGTGGGTGGCCGACCTGACGGCCAACCAGACGCGGCTGAGCGACATGGGCGTCCCGTGTCCGGACCCCGACGTGAAGGTGGAGATGGGGTTCGCGGAGCTGTACACGGGCAAGGACGCGGCGTGCCGTTTCTGCCGGTACTCGGCGCGGGAGCAGGCGCTCGCCGAGGTGCGCAAGCAGGTGGAGCTGTACCACGGCAGGGGCGAGCAGGTGAGCGTGACCGTCACCGGCCACAGCCTGGGCAGCGCGCTGGCGATGCTCAACGCCTTCGACATCGCGGAGACGGGCGCCAACGCGTCGCCGGACAACGGCGGCGGCGTCAGGAAGGCGCCGGTGTGCGTGTTCTCCTTCGCGGGGCCGCGCGTCGGGAACCTCAGGTTCCGGGAGCGGTTCGAGCGGGAGCTCGGCGTGCGGGCGCTGCGCGTCTTCAACGTGCACGACGGCGTGCCCAAGGTGCCCGGCGTGTTCTTCAACGAGGCGGCGTTCCCGGACGCGGTGCTCCGGGTGGTGGACAGGCTCGGCGCCGGCGGCGTGTACACGCACCTGGGCGTGCCTCTGGCGCTGGACCACAAGGTGTCGCCGTTCCTCAAGGAGACCATGGACATCTCGTGCTACCACAACCTGGAGGCGCACCTGCACCTGCTGGATGGCTTCGGTGGCTCCGGCGAGGGTTCCAGCTCCGGGAAGAGACCCCGCGCTGGTGAACAAGTCGGCCGATTTCCTCCGCGACGAGCAGATGGTGCCGCCCGTTTGGTACCAGGAGGAGAACAAGGGCATGGTCAGGACGGAGGACGGGCGGTGGGTGCTGCCGCCGCGCCATAGGGACATTGACGAGCACCCTGATGACACTGACCATCACCTCCAGCAGCTCGGTCTCATCGCATCAACCTAGTGGACAATGATGGTTGAGGTTGATCGATGCCATGGTGATTTTGGTGCATCGTGTTCATAGGTGCCACGTTCTTTAATTAATCCGTGTAACCATAAAGCTAGGTGGATAACAGTATATACTGACTGAAATTCAATTCATATTGTAAAGATCTGTGAGACCACAATACAGAGTTACAGACACAAGATACAATACAGAGTTACAGACACAAGATCGAGTACATATGCCTCTATTTTCTTGTGACATATTTTTGTATTTAAACTCAATCCTGTTGATTTATTATATACCAAATCCTATTAATTAACATGTGCTTCCTTTTTAGGAGACAAGCATTACTACCTACTAATTTCAACATCTAAAACTGATAAAAAATTATTTATATTAATTTGCATTTTTTTTTCTCTATGTTCATTTCTAACAAAATAGGCACATTGTTATCCAATCGTGAGATTTACCGATTGTTGTATACCAATTGGCGTAGTAACGCCCTGAACCAGTCGGGATGACGGTTAAGAACTACGCTACACGTTGAATAGATCACACCTAGGAGTTAAACTCTCTTCCGTTTCCATCCTCGCTTCGTGCAAAAAAAAAATCAATCTGGGGTTAACAGCCTTCCTAGCCAAGTCTTCAATTGGGGGTTTATGTGTCGATATCATAGAGATAGGCAGGAGTTTTGTTGATTTTCGTGTTGTGCGGGTGTGTAGGGAGGCAAACTTCGGTGGCGCTTTGTTGTGCTACCATAGTTTCAGCCTCGGATCGCGCTCATTTTGGATTGACTACATCCCAGAGTGGCTTGAGGGACTAGCAACCAACGATTGTAATGCTGTCATTAATTAACGAAGATCTGTGATGCTCAAAAAAAAAAAAGGCAAGGCTTTTCAATTCACGATATATGACTATCTAGTACCATTGTTCCACGGGAACATACCACTGCTACAGTGACCCGAATTCGGTACGGCCCAATTTGGCCCATTGGGCTGGGTCTCACAATGCTTTTCCATCGAAGTTATCTGTAGTTTTTTTTTTTCTTTTTATGGCACATTAGTGTATCTTCGTTATGCATTGTTTAAAACTACAGCTTAATAAACTATGGGTCCATCAGTGGCTGATCTAGGATTCAATGGAAAAGCGGGTTGAAGTCATCTTCAACCTCTAGAACTACTACTTCTTTCTTTCATGTCCACCTCAATTGAAGTCATCAGGTTTAAGTTTATTAGTTAATGATTAATTGCGACACCACAATTTCTAGCCCTCGGTGTTGTAAGCCGATGAGCACGCTTCCATATGACTTTGCAATTTTGCATTTCCTCTCTGTTGAAATGTTGTCAACCTCACCATTTTCTAGATGGCACGTCGAAGTGTATGGGCACGATCGACGGAGAGAGCAAGAGCCATTGCATGGAGATCACACAATTGGAAAGACCGTTAACCATTAAACAAATGCACAAACCATAAAAATCGAGGTTTCTTTATGCACAAAGGCTGCCTGATATTGCTAGGAACTAGGGATGAAAGTGGTATGGATAATCCTCGCATCGATCCGTTCGAATCCGAATTTTAAGGATATGGAGAAGTGTTTTTAATATCCGTGCGGATGCGGATAATCGAATCCGACTATATGCGGATGTGGCGTAGGATATGGTATTAGCAAAATCCGCCGGATATGGATTATCCGATAATTAAAAGCGGATTATCCGATGCGTATAATAGGATATCGAATATTTTAAGTCCCAAACACAACAATAATTTAACTATCTTTTTGCTATATATAGAATGGTATTATAGTGATTGCATATTTGCTTAATTTAGGTGTTATTAGGCAACGGAGGCGACCCATATCGTACTCACGCATAGCGGACGAGTAAGTTCCTCTCCGTCTTTGTATTATTCTTGATCCATGTATCCATGAGACACACCCGGTCGACTTTTGCATTGCCGCTTGTATTAATTTTATATTGATGGTGATTATTTTGAATTGCATTGCCGTTGTATGATTTTGGTTAAAAATTGTTTCTCATTATAAAAAATAACATGTATAAGCATATATAATCCGATTTCTAAAAGTCCGCTTCCGCTCCGACACCGGTCCGAACCCGTACCATTTCCGACATCCTAAAAAATCCGTATTCGCATCCGAATCCATACAATATACGATCCGCTCCGAATCCGATTAGAAAAAGAGGATTAGGATATGGGAGAAACCATTATCGCTCGATCCGATCCGTTTTCATCCCTACTAGGAACCGACAAGCATATATCTTAGAGCATTTTCAAGAGTCTTTATCTTTACTATATAAAAAGGATGAAAGGGAGGCGGGTTTTTCGTGAGGTAAAAATGAGGTCGCTCCCACCGCCCGGACGTGCGAAACCACGGTAAAAGCGGCCTCCCCACCCCCTTCGTGCGACCCGTAATGGGCTTCCCTAAAATTGCCATTAATCCACGGCCCCACCTGATCTTGTTCGCTTAATGAAGGAAAGAAAATCCCTGGGATTCGTTAACAAGGAAAGAAAATCACGCACGAGAAACCCTTGCCACAATCATATCCATATATAGCGCGGTCAAATTTAGAAGACTCACCCGTCACCTCGGCCCTCTACAAATTTATAAGCCTCACCCACCGTCAAATTTGGAAGCTGCATGCGACAATGCGAGACAAATTTGGAAGCCGCCTCCTGCAATCGTGCTCGTAAGCACGAGACCGGCGGTCGACCGCGCGACACCTCGCCGCCTCCATCGTGCAGGCCATCTCTCACCCTCGATCCACCACCGTTGTCGTCGTCTGGGAGGACGAGGACGCGCGAGACCGGCCGTCGACCGCGCCAGACCTCGCCGCTTCCATCGTGCAGGCCGTTACCCCTGATCCACCACTGTCCTCATCTGGGAGGACGGGACCTGCGATGAGCACCACCAGGTGTGGCAATCCCTTCTCTTTTTCCCTTATTGCCGAACCTGAATCAAAACTACAAAAGTTCATATATTATTCAAGTAATTTTTGCATTTCAGTTAGAGTTTTTGTATAGGAGTTTACATTGGTTTCAGAGTTTCAGATTTGATTCAGTGAACAAATTAAATATACATGTGATAGGGTGCTTTTGGATTGGCAAATAATTTTATTTCTTGTTCCTTAAAAATATAGGCTACTAAGAGTAATTAATATTTTAGAGAATGTCAATGTATTGAACTGGGAGTCCATGGATATAAAATTCGGGTGCATGTTCAAACATGTATAAACGATTTTTTGTCATCATTTAACTAGGTGCCCATTCGGAAACTGTATTATGTCTAAGGTGCCCATTTGGAATTTGTTTCTTGCGACATCACACGCACAACACCTGGCATTAGGTGTTCAGCAATCAAGTCAGTTCAATCCCGGTAATCAGTCAATTTCGCCCACCACTGTCTCAAACTCAATTTGGTCTTAGGATCAAGGTTTCTCTTTTTCAATTTCACCCAAAAATTTAGGGATGCCTTTCTCTACTTATAAATGCATGCCACCATTGCTCTTTTGTTTCAATCCCAAATAGATGTTGAAGTGTGGTTTTATAAAGGATAAATGGTTCTGGTACAGTTCAGAAAATTCAGTTGTGCAAGAAGATAGTTTTTCACCATCAGTCATCGAGGTTCATAACAATTAACAAGCCCTGGTGCTCTACCGTTGAAGGATCAGTTTCTTGTTTATTACGTTCAGATTCCCTTGGGAGACAGCTGCAGTTTCCGTTGGGACTGGGTTCAGAGGACTCAGACTATGTTGCAATTTTGGGATTTATGGTATGGTATGATGACTCTTGAATTATGCACCTTATTTTGCAGCTATATGACCAAGAAAATGGAAAATTAAAAACTTGGACCAAGGAACGGCGGCCCATGTTGCAGCTGGAAGCCCTCAACACTGGCTGTCAAATCAAAACCTGAACTCTGCCATGTGAAGGAGATAGTCAGGGTCAACTGCCCAAAGCCTTATACCAGGCGGGGCTTGGCTTTGAGGTGGCGCCTCCCATCTTCTCCATTTTGCATTCACCATCAGTTTGGCAGCCAGACTAAATAGAGAAGAGGTTTGTTGTTACTCGAAAAAAAGAACATTTATGTTCTATAGTTGCATTGAACATTTTATTTTTTCTCAAAGCCAAATTCTTGTTTGATTTGGCCATACGCTCACCAGTGATATCTTTTCATTTCATGGCTATCTATTTGCTCTTCTTTCCGTTTGGGTGTACAGGTCATGTCATCATCTTAATCATTCATTGTACAAAAAATTACAACTGTTTACTTAAGATAATGATCTCCTGTGTAGCTATAAAACAAATCCATCTCATTTTTATTTTCCTAAGACCAAAAGCTCATGGAAGGTAGTATCTTTGTTATTCGTGCACATACAGCTTTGATATAACAGACATAAAACAACAGGTGTGCATGTTTTTAAAGAAAATTCCCAACAAGTTCACCAATATTGACAGTCTTTGAATGATTAAAATTAACAAGGACCCCACATAAATTGTTTTGGTCTGGTAGGTCAGATATCACTTCACATAAAAATGTGGGTTCTCCTTTTTAGCTATGTGGAACACACATAGGATGTTTAGATGGCAGAACTGGCCAATAGGAAAAATTTGGATGCAACTCTGTAGTTTCAGGTGATTGCTTGAAAGAAAAACTTGCGATTGCACTTGGTAATTTTGCGATTGAAAAAAATTCAGTTTCATGACAGTCACTGTTCTTACAGTTAGCCCTCATTGAATGACTGAATGCAATTAGGTGCCTTTTTTGACAGCTACACCATTTTTCTGAATACGTTAAACATAACAAACTGAAGTTGCATTTAGGTGTCCTATACATAGAACCGATAGCATTTCCTACTTGTCAGCTACACACTATTTTCTTTTCTGTTGTTTCTACTGAAACTAACCATTTCTGTAGTTTCTACCGGAAGCAAGTCTGGAACAGTTGTTTTATTCAAGTGCCTATACATGTTTAGTTATTAATAGGATTGTTTTTCTCTTTCAATCGATCTAGAGTGGCTTGGAGCTATGTCCTTGTGTATATCTGGGAGCAGATGGTGGGTGCATTTGCATAGTAGGGCAAAGGCAATACCAGTGTGGCCAAGGTCGATCAGTTGGGATTTGCTCAATACCAGTGTTGTGTGTCCTTGCCCATGTAAGGGGAAACCACTGGCTTGGGCCTATTTTCTGATGATAACCTTCCTATGTAATGCTTGGTCTGTTTATTTAATTGATTTAAAACTGCTAATTTGTCATTTACCATTTTACTGAAATGGTCAGATGATAGGCTATAATTCTCGAACTCCACATTCAAAGAAATAATTGTCCAAACTCCACATTAAAATTTAGAGATTTGATAAGTGCCTATTCCATCGCTTGGCCATCTATAAAACTAGGTAAAAGGTATAAAATTGTTAAAAGTGAGGAAAGGCCAATCTATAGAATTTATCCCAGTTCTACAATAATTTTAGAAGCGTTTCATTACGGATATAACATGTGACCAATCTAAGGAACTCCAAGCAAACAAGCAATAAGGCTAATCAAAAAGAAAGAAAATGATTGGGAAAAAAACTTACCCTTAGGAGTAACTGGTTCAGTGATAGAGGTGTAGTCTGCTTGTCCATGATAAGATTGCCAGTAAATGTATAAAGGGAATTGTTTGGTTGTTCACACTGCAATTCACCTGTAAGCAGTTTATCTAAGTTAATATATGAAGAATCCCAATTCTGACTGTCATACATGAGCATGAGCAAACATCTAATCTATGTCTAATCTATAACAACAAGAAAAATAAAAATAATGACGGTCTGAAGTTTCAATCAAGGTTAGATAAGTAGAAAAGAAACTACAACTACTGCAAGATACTTATGTTATCGAACACTGATGAGACATGAGAAAGCTCGCCCATAAACCAGATCTGTACAGAATATAAAATGAACAGTATGTTATTGCTGGAGCATATTTTGGATTGTACTTTGCATTGCTCTTTGGTTAATAACTATACGCATAATAATTATAATAAGAATACATCCGAAAACCAAAAATAGGAATATGACAGTCCAAAGCCTCCATGTGAGTCACTATATTTTCAGAAATCAGACAGACATAATGAAACATTAAATGAAAGCTTGCAACTCGGAATAAGTGAGTCACTCATCTTATTACTTGAAGAACTTCAGAAAATAAGGGATAAGAACTTCAGAAAATAAGGGATGGAGATTGTAATCCTTGTAGTGACAATATAGAAACCGAACCCATAGGTTAACCAATTAATATATTGTCAGTTATCTATCTTCCTAAGATCTTCCTGCAGACACAAGCAAAGGAAACAATCGTATTATGGAAACGATGCATGCTACTTTTGTAACTGTATTATGGAAATTGTTATGCTATAGTCCCATACAGTTGAAATTTAAAATAACCCAAATGGATATTAAGCACCAGTAATATTGGTTGATTAAGCCCCAAGAAGCAAAAATTTAAAAGTTGGGGCTCAACGCCAATGCAAGATTAGTTCTTCATAAATAATACTTACCTGTTGATGATGAGATCACCAACAGTAACCAGTTTTTCAACCAACTCATCAGTTTTTTTATGACTATAATAACTACATCATACAGATAATGAACACTGTCAGTCCTAGCTGAATCAAAACACAAGGGATAATTCCAAAGCATGTCGCACACATGAATTGCTACTTAGTATGCATCTATAATAATACCATTTACAGGACTGGGAATACGAGTTCTAAAAACTAGACTTACAGATACTGAGTAGAATGGAAGGAAGAGCTCAAGTGATTATAACTAATCAATGACCAAATAAATTATTGCACTATAGGACCATGAAATTGCACACCACACAGCATTATCTGTCATCCATTTCCCTTAGGAATACGTTTTAACCAGAACAAGATAGCACTCTGCACAACAGACACGATTAATTGATTCCCCTAAGTAACATTTTGTCAAACCCCGTATCCTTTTGCTGTGCTCGGTCTCGTGGGAAGAAGAGAAGGGAAGGGATTGGCACACCTCGTGGTGCTCGATCTCGCGGTCACAAGCACGGTCGCAGGAGCAGGAGGAGGCGCCCTTGGCCGAACTCCTCACTGCGGGGTACGAAGGAGCGGGCCAGGAGGAGGAGGCGGATCCGATGCCGGAGATCCCGGCGGCGGCTGCCGCGCCCTGCCGCCCTGGGCGCCTCCGGCGGTGTCGGCGCTTCCCCATGGCGCTGTACGGAAGGAGCGGGGTCGGCTGGGGGCGGGTCTTGTGGAACTGAGTCCAGAGAGCATGGGGACGACGGTCCTGGCCGGCAGCACACGCGCACACTCTGGCTCCGGCGGCGCCGGCACCATCCCCGTGGAGACGAGGTGGTGAGGCGCTCGGTCGTTGCAGCAGAGCAGTCAGGCAGCAGGAGGAGCAGCAGGAGGGTGAAGGTGAAGGGAATCCTGTCTGACAAACCGACCGAGAACACAGGAAGGATAGGGAAAGAAAAGAGTTTTTTTTATCTCTTTTTTTATACACGTATAGATATTGGTTATGCATAAAGCTCTATATATTTTTAGCAATATTTAAGCTTATTCATGTACAGATACAAAAATATATCATAAGTTGGGTTATTTTATTCTATAGAGCAAATTTAAGGATTTGATATTGATATAATAGTATGTTTAGCAACATTTAAATTTATTATATTTTGTACTTTAATCATTTTAATTCAAAGAATAACCTTTTTTTTTTTTTCTTTTATAAGGTCTCGATGGATGCTCCAGATACAAGAGAGTTTGAAGGAGCCTATGGATGTTTTTTAGAAGGTACCGTGCAAACTTAAACTTCCAAGGAGCATGTGGATACTTCGGGTGTGAAGCTTTATGAGGATATTGTACAACCAGAAAATTCCATGGAAGAACTTGCCCCTACGGGGCAAAGTACCGATACAGATGAGCCATCTTATGAGAAGGAAATCTATGATATGGAGATGTTGGGACCGGAGGGTGTCGCGAGAATGTGATAAAGGTACAACCAATATGAGCGACACTAATGTGACAAGTACCGATGTTTACAACCGATCCCAAACGGATTCTATTGTTGTAGATTCATCACAACAAGAGGATTTGCTACATAATGATAAGATAGGTTTGATGCATAACAAACCCAAAAAATCAATGACTACTCTCATCGTTAAGCAAGGTAGTGTACTTTTGATCTACTATATTATGCTATCCATTTAGTATCTATTTTGTTATAATAATAATTATCTTATTATGCCATAGTATTAATTAAGCCTACAAGGTTAATCGCGTCCTTTCAGATTACATTTGCAATGAAAGTGATCGAGCCATAATTGAATCGACCAAAAAAATTCCATCAAAACACGGGACCGGAGAAGCTTGTGCTCATCGGTGATGTTGAATTGTCGAGAGGTCACATGCAATGCCTTTTGATCCACAGGGAACACGTGTGTTACTTTCATAGAACTTGTTTGGATTATATGCCACTTTATTTGGATTAAATGTCACTTTAATATCATTGTTTAATTTTATAGTATTGCTTCTAAAATCATGCGATCCATGTCTTTTATATAAAATTTAGTTACCCGTAGCAACGCAGCGGGTATTTAACTAGTCTCTTTTTAAAACTTAACTTTTATATCATTATTTGAAGAAACATTTCAGTTAGAATTGTTCACTATATTTTCATTTTTCAACATTTTCTCTCTATATCTTGTGTCACTTTGAAGAGTCATTTCTGGACTCCATCTATCGTTACCAAGAAACCAGGAATGGAGAGTGATAATATACCTAGTCTAGATCCTAATTGCACCAAAATATATATTCCTATTAATGAGCGAGGATATGACGTCTTTGAATTACGACTGCCAATGAGAAATTGTGTCCACTTCAAATTAGAAAACGTTTTGATTTTTCAAAAAAAAAATATTATGTATTTCGGTATATAAACTAAAATATTTTATAGTAATTTAGAATAGAGAAGTACTCCTACGTATCAGCGAAATGGCTTTCTAGCAAATTGCAAGCCACGCTACACAAGCTGTGGTACCTACCGAGTAAGCAATACAGAGAGCTACTAGCACCCAGCTTGATTTGAAACATGCCGACGAAACAGCGAAACACCCAGAAGTCACGCTCCTCCTTCCCTTCCACGTAGGCCCAAAACCAGGGACAGAGGAAGCACATGCAGCGTTTTTCCCGAGAGACACGCACGAAAAGCAGAACGTCGACACGACAAGCCGCTCACGAGCAACCGGTGAATCAGGCAGCCCGCCGCCGCAGAATCTTCCCCACGCCACACGCTGCCACTGAAAGCGCTTCGACCTCGTCCGTCCGTCCGTCCGCCCGCTCGCTGCTGGGCTCCGTTTCGTGTGGCTGCTGGGCTGGCAAGCCTGGCGCCACCCCACCTGTCCACTTCCTCGACTCGGAGTCCCCGGATCCGTTTTTGCTGTGTGCTTCTCTTCTCTCAAATCAAACAAGCCAAAAACCCCTCCTCGCCTCCCATCACTTCCAACGCCACCCGGGAAGCGCGCCGAGGCGGCACCGCACCGGTAGTAGAAGACACGGGACGGGACGCTTGCCCACCGCTCCCCTCACTTTCTCCGCGCCATCCCCGCCCTCCTGCCTGCTGCTCCGCAATGGCGACGCCCTCGGCCGTGGGCGCCGCGTGCCACCTCCTCGCGCGGGTCGCCCCGGGCCCCGGCGGGCGGGGCGGCGACCGGGCGCAGGCGCGCCCGCGGCGGCTCCAGCGCGTGGTGCGACGGCGGTGCGTCGCGGAGCTCAGCAGGGAGGGTAGTCCCGCGCCGCGCCCGCTGCCACCCGCGCTACTGGCGCCCCCGCTCGTGCCCGGCTTCCTCGCGCCGCCGACCGAGCCCACGGATGAGCCGGCAACGACACCGGCATCGACGCCACCGCCCGTGCCCGATGCCGGTCTGGGGACCTCGCTCTCGAACCTGAAGGTAACTAATTAACTGCCTCAGCCAAATCCTGCGTCCTGCTGGTTTTCAGATGGTTGCTGATCGGTTCGTTCAGCACGAAATGCGTTCGACAAGTTCGGGAAGGGTTAATGTGTGTTGAATTGATCCCTGTTAGAATTGATCCCTGTAGAATAGTCGAGACCCGCATTTGGGCACACCCGTGGAAATTTTGAGGTGTCTGTATTGGATCACGAGCCGATTCAGGGTGGCGTGTACCTCGGCATGATGGCAGTGCACCGCAGAGGTTTCGAGAGGTGTGCACGTGGTTGGATCTGAGCAGACACAGCATATGCTGCAATGATATTTTGTAGGAAGAGGAATGGGGCTAACTCAACTCTCACTCACTCAGGCGTCCTCGGAAGTAGGGGGAAATTGACGTGTTTGTCTCTTCCTTGCTTTGGTGGTGTGATTGTAACCCGCGTTGCAACTAGTTGTACTCCACGGAATATGCTATTAGAAAGTTGGGGTATCGTATCATGTCACTCCGTGTGGTAAGCTGACTTTACTGAAGTAACACTAAAAGTGATCACCCAGCTCCATTTTGTGAGACCCAAGTGGAATGCTCCAGTTTTGTCAGTGATAGAAACGAGATGGAGATTTTTTTTTTTTTAATAAAAAGGAGGAAAACCCTGCTTTTATAGAAAGCATATAAGTGGAGCTTTCAGCGCGTATAAATGGTGTCCAAGGCGAATAGCTGCTGGTTTAGTTGCAAATGAGCTGAGAATTTATCTTAGGACCCTTAATTATCATAATCTTCCCTGCCCCATTTCTTGTGAAGAGCCATATGCACCTTGTCACTGTCAGTCCCATGGTACCATCTTGTGCTTTTGCCGTTCACTGGACTACAGTTCCAGTTTTGTGCAAATCTATTCTTTTGGCTGCTTGTGGGATATTTATTGATGCTCTGTCGGTCCACCTTTCTCTCATCATTGGACCACAGCTCTACTTTGTTTTCTTTGTTTCTAACCATACATTTGAATTGTTTAGGAAAATAGCGAGCGTCTGGCAACCTGAATTTGTCATTTAGCTGAGAACAGAATGTTAGTTGGACCATTCTTTTTGCTGCTAGAATTGTTTTTCATGATGAAGTTAAAATTCTATCTTCTGTTACTCTGACCTTGACACATTTTTTAATCCTTCATTTCACATACAGGGATTGTTGAGGGTTCCATTGACGACACAGTAGTTGTGGCAAGTGAGCAAGATTCTGAGATCGTGGTTGGAAAGGAGCAAGCTCGAGCTAAAGTAACACAAAGCATTGTCTTTGTAACTGGCGAAGCTTCTCCTTATGCAAAGTCTGGTGGTCTAGGAGATGTATGTGGTTCATTGCCAGTAGCTCTTGCTGCTCGTGGTCACCGTGTGATGGTTGTAATGCCCAGATATCTAAATGGTACCTCCGATAAGAATTACGCAAATGCATTTTACACAGAAAAACACATTCGATTCCATGCTTCTCGGGCGGTGAACATGAAGTTACCTTTTTTCATGAGTACAGAGATTCAGTCGACTGGGTAGGTATCCAATCACCTTATTGTTTCTGCCTCCATTTAGTCCGGTGTGTTTCTTGACATGTACACATTCTGATGTTACTTCTGCACTTCATGTTGTTTGCCCAGTAGTCTTTACCATCCTAAACAGCATATAGTATTTTCCAGATTAAAATGAAGAGAAATACTTGATATGATGTATCGATGAAAGTAGTATGGTGCTAAAGTCTTATGCATCTATGGTTGCACATTTGTATTTGCAACAATGGTAGTAATTGAAGTTGACACTAGATGATAAAACAAACAATCATATGTGCAAGGTATCAGAAAACTTTCCAAAAGCTTGCTTTGCATTGACAGATCATGTTCGTTGATTTCTGCTGTTTCTATGAGTGTCTATTTGATATATGTATTGTTTTTTTGTCATATGTAACTGGTGATTGCAATTGTTTAGGTGTTCGTTGATCATCCCTCATATCACAGACCTGGGAATTTGTATGGAGATAAATTTGGTGCTTATGGTGATAATCAGGTAAGAAGCTTGTTAGTTAAAGCTCCTATTTGATCAGTTTAAGTTCTGTTAAAAAATTGATGGAGTGCTATATATCTTTGCAGTTCAGATACACGCTCCTTTGCTATGCTGCATGTGAGGCTCCTTTGGTCCTTGAATTGGGAGGATATATTTATGGACAAAATTGCATGTTTGTTGTGAATGATTGGCATGCCAGTCTAGTGCCAGTGTATGTTGTGGATCTACTCATCCAAATCCTACATGCCTGCACCTTTATTTTGCAGTGCATGCCACATTACTTTAACGTTCTTTGTTTTTTTTCATGTAAAAACTTCATCGGGTATTATATTTATGGAATCTATGAAAACATTACAGTTGGCAGTTTCAAGGAGCTTATCAATTCTTTAACATTAGTAAATTTATCGCTGGCATGGTTTTTGTGGCTATGCATGTTATGCTTGTACTTATAACTTATGCATAAGTGTGATGATTAAGTGGGCATGATTTAGGTGTCTTACGAGTTGGGACATATTAGTACAATTAAAGGTTAATTTACTAATAAACTTCATCTTATTGTTTGTCATGAATATGATTTAGCTGTTCAGATAATACTTCTTTATTTTGATGTGTTTCACATGGTTTGCTGCTTGCTGTCTGTTAGCTGTTTCACTTTGAATTGAAGTCCAATTTTAGACATGTACTCTTTATTCCTGATGCTTTCCCTTTTATTGTTTCCATCCTTTGGTTTCACAATGCTAAAAATTGATTTCCATTATTTATTCCGTTTCATCCTAACCTTGATTTTGTTTGTTTCAGCCTTCTTGCTGCAAAATATAGACCATATGGTGTTTATAAAGACTCCCGCAGCATTCTTGTAATACATAATTTAGCACATCAGGTTTGAGCTGATTATTTTGTGTTGTCAATACATTGCTTGGCAGCACAGTTTACTCAAACCATGTGTTATCTCATTGTGGTAGGGTGTAGAGCCTGCAAGCACATATCCTGACCTTGGGTTGCCACCTGAATGGTATGGAGCTCTGGAGTGGGTATTCCCTGAATGGGCAAGGAGGCATGCCCTTGACAAGGGTGAGGCAGTTAATTTTTTGAAAGGGGCAGTTGTGACAGCAGATCGAATCGTGACTGTCAGTAAGGTGATATTATATATGTTATTTTTCTTTGATCTTTTAAAAGCTATTCTCCCTTCAATTTAGGTGTTCCTTGTCTTCGTCTTCATTTTATGTTTAATTTCTAGGGTTATTCGTGGGAGGTCACAACTGCTGAAGGTGGACAGGGCCTCAATGAGCTCTTAAGCTCCAGAAAAAGTGTATTAAACGGTAGACATGTTAATTTTAATTTGTTCTGAAAAAAACCAAGTTGGATGATAGAAGTTAATTCAATATTCCTCTATACTGCAGGAATTGTTAATGGAATTGACATTAATGATTGGAACCCTACCACGGACAAGTGTATCCCTCATCATTATTCTGTTGATGACCTCTCTGGAAAAGTGCGTTGACAGTTCTCTAAAGCATCTGTATATCCATTAAGACGATTGCCTCCTATGTTTATTCTTCGCTTATCATTTCTTTCACTTATCCTTTTTATCTGATATTGTTGGTTCATAGGCCAAATGTAAAAGTGCATTGCAGAAGGAGCTGGGTTTACCTATAAGGCCTGAAGTTCCTCTGGTTAGATATTGATGCTTTAAACATGGAAATATTTATTTGAAAGAAATAGTATGGAACAATTTATTAACTTGATTTACAGATTGGTTTTATTGGAAGATTGGATTATCAGAAAGGCATTGATCTCATTCAACTTATCATACCAGATCTCTTGCGGGACGATGTTCAATTTGTAAGTCCTGATTCTTCTCCATTATTGTAAGCTGGAAAGTGAGTTAAAACCATCATGTGGGGGGAAAGTTCAGGATAACTGTAAAACTGGTGAGGTGCACCAGCAGCTGTGCAGACAGGCTTCTTAGTTCTTATCTTTAGGAATCAACTTGGGTTCTGAGCCGTTTTGGCTACAAAGGGTGTTTACTTCCAGTCCAGGCCGACTTAGTTACCACCTACATCCTTCTTCGGCAACTCCATGTTGACTTAGTTACCACTCAGCTTCGTTGCCATGCACATCCCAGATGTAACTCTGCTTGTGACACATCCTTCCTCTACCAGGGCTTGGCTAAGTGTGCAAATATATTGGGATTAGTATAGTAAGGCACATCAGGTTTGGTAGTATGAAAGTTATTACAGATATGAGATATTGAGATGTGGTTGTTACGTTCAGGTTACAACTTGGACGAGTTACGGTTTTTTTTTCTTTTTGTGATCCAGTTACAGGTGTAATTAAATTAGTATTTGAGGTGCAAATTTATCATTCTTTATTAACATGTGTCTGCAAGTTTCAAGAGAATTTCTTTAACTTTCCTAATGTCCTTAGACTAAATTGCTTTTCTCCAGTTCCAGCCCTTCCCATTCTTTATTTCTTTTTCTTGATTTTTAACCACTATTATTAGTTGGCATAGGTGCGTAGCTGCCCAGTACTACTGTAGTATCTTGAATACCTGCTTGTATAGGTTGTTCACATTGGTTCTCAATGGGCTACCACCACCGGGAGATGTGGAGCTGCTGCTACTCTGGTGTAAGGGGTTGGCTAAGCATAGAGGGTCAAATGCTAAGAGAAACTTGCTTAATCTCGATAAGAGGAATTTCATCAATGATCCCTAAACTTGTCCCAGATTCTTATCCATGTACAAAATCTCTTGAATTATAAATTTGGGACCTTAAACTTGTCCCTGGTTTTCAGGTAGGTCCAAACGTGTCCAAATCAGCCCCAACTGCCTATAGAGCATTTAGGATGCCACGGTGCACCCAGTGGAATCCTCAACTCTAGTGCATATGATTGGTTAAGAGAAGATGCCCCCTAATAATTCTTGGGTTAGAGCATTTTTAGGGAATTCCTTAATGTGACTATTTACTACACAATATTTGTGTAGTCAACAAGTAAATACTGCTTCCTCTATTCCAAATTGTAATTCACTTGGTTTTATCCCAAGTCAAACTTCTCTAACTTTGACCAAGTTTATAGAAAAATGCACTGACATCTATAATATCAAATTACTTTCATTAAACTCTTCATGAAATATGTTTTGATAGTGAATTATTTGAACTTGTAGATGTTAATATATTTTTCTAAAAACTCGGTCAAAGTATAGAAAAGTGAACTATAATTTGGAATGGAAGCAATATATGTGCAGCTTTGACCCACACGACTGCCAAGCATGGTGGCATGCAAGCCAGGGCTGATTTGGACCCGTTTGGACCTACCTAAAAACCATGACAAAAGTTTAAGGTGCCGAATATGCATCTGATTCTGAGACTCTGTGGACAAAGACAAGAACCCGGGAGAAGTTTATGGACTGTTGATAGAATTTGCTCTTTTATCAGTTTATTTACTAATGGCGCTAATATTTACTTGCTGAAGAAACTTGAAAAAGAGGCACTGGAGTCCCCTATGGCCTCCAACATTCTGCTTCCTGGAATACTAATAACATCTTGCATTCTTGGATGCGCACACAACACACACCACTCAAAATGCAGATTTTATTTTAAACAGTAGCTCACTGGTAGATGTGGGTTGGAAACTTTTCACTTCCAACTGGAGGCTGATGAATGGCATGGGTTGGAGTGAACTTAGAACTTGAGTTTTAAGCGTACAACTAGAGAGTTCTGACCAAAACTTTCTTATTTAACGTAGGTCATGCTTGGATCTGGTGACCCAGAGCTTGAAGACTGGATGAGATCTACTGAGTCGAACTTCAAGGATAAATTTCGTGGATGGGTTGGATTTAGTGTTCCAGTTTCCCACCGAATAACTGCCGGGTATGCAAACAGCATGTTGTTAGAACTCACTTGACATCTTATAAGTATGTTTTATACTTCGGATATTGATCCCTCCTTTTTTTTGTGCAGCTGCGATATATTGTTAATGCCATCCAGATTCGAACCTTGTGGTCTCAATCAGCTATATGCTATGCAGTATGGCACAGTTCCTGTTGTCCATGCAACTGGGGGCCTTAGAGTAAGACAGCCATCCTATAACACTGACTTGTTATATTTGTCCAAAGGTAGAATGTTTTTTTCACCTATTTTGTTTCTTGAACAGGATACTGTGGAAAACTTCAACCCTTTCGGCGAGAGTGGAGAGCAGGGTGCGGGGTAAGTACAGCTTTATTTAAACATTTGCAGTTCTCTCTCTCTCTCTCTCCAGCTGGATTCTGTAATCAATTGAATGCTTACAATGATTGCAGTAGTTTGCTCCATTCATCAGTGAAACTCCTGATCAAGTTTTACTGCATACATATTTTGCAGGTGGGCATTTGCACCACTAACCACGGAAAACATGTTGTGGGTAAGTTTTTCATCAAAGTTGAGTTCTGTTAGGAACTTAGGATCTTGATCATAGTATGTGATTGCAATCACCCTTATGATTTATGGATGAAACATTGCCAAACTCAATTTGTGCTTATCCAATTCTAATAACATAGTATGCAACTGGTTTTTGGGAAAATGAGTTTTATTGTGATCTTGTGTTGATATATGGGAATTTTATTGAAAAGAAAAATAATCTAAAAATAACTCCTCTAGCTTCTGGCCTTCATCACAAACTAAACTTTTGGCAGTAGCAGATTGTAGGAGTTGAGCTGTTGGGGGAGTTTTGGCCTTTGTAGATTGTGGGAGCAGTAAAAGCTGCTATAAGCTCCACTGAAAAAGGGCTAGGTGGTGTTGTAAATAATAATAAATAGGCAACTAAATTTTGAGTCCAGGAGGGCTCAGAAACCTGGATGATGGGTGTATACCCAGTTATCTGCACCTCCATGAACTGGTCTATGGCAAGTTGGATTTAATGGGAAATGGAAGCCTGAAGCGTGTATGGAAAACTCACCCTGGTTCTAGACTGACTTTTGTCAGGTGCAGTATGTGAATTTACATGTCTGGTATGTGTTTATGATGTGAAAATAGAGCTCTATTCTTGTTTTCTTTTTGTTTAATTTTTTTTAGCACAAGTGATCACTCCCTCCATTTGTAAATATATGACGTTTGGGACAATCTATTGAGTTAAAACTAATTAGCCTGTCCTAAACGTCATATATTTTTAAAATGGAGTATTAATTAGTTCTGCTTTTACCTTGGCCAATATGTTATCGAACCAAGCCTGGAAATTACTCCCTCTGATCTGGAGTTATCATTCCGACAACAAAACTGACCTGCAGTTAGTATACCTCCATCCAGGATTGATAAGAGTATTTTGATAAGGGAAACATCAGATTTTACTAATTTTGACCAACAATTAGTCAAATTATATATGCAAGTTTAGGGCATAAAACTTGCATAAGTAGATTTGTACTAAATCTGTTCAATTTTTAGTTCGTTTGACTTTTCAAACCCTAAATTTGACCACTCATCTTATTCAAAAGTTTGTGCAAAATATCACTTCTTTTTTGTCGTGGCATGCTTTGTTAATAAAAGTTCTTTAAGAATGACTAAAAAATTGACTGTATTTGCATAATTGTTTTGAATAAGACGAAAGTGGTCAAACTTGGAATTGAAAAAGTCAAACGAACTATAACTTGGAATGGATGCATCTAGGATAATATTGACTTTTCTCTGGTCAAGGTACTCCTAACATTCGAGGAACGGGAGGGGGGGTGCACTATATGCTATCTGAAACGTCAGGTTCTCCTGACCAAATGGAGTATCAGTAAGAGGCTGAAAGTTTCTTATGAAACAATGGAGTGTTGCGAGTTTATGCACGGGTCGTTTCAGGATCAGTTAGTTTACTGTCTAACAGATTGCAGTGATTTTTTTACCCAGCAACACTTCTAAACCACTATTCTTTTTTTGCAGACGTTGCGAACTGCAGTTTCGACATACAGGGAACACAAGTCTTCATGGGAAGGGCTCATGAAGCGGGGCATGTCAAAAGACTTCACGTGGGACCATGCTGCTGAACAATACGAACAAATCTTCCAGTGGGCCTTCATCGATCGACCCTATGTCATGTAAAAGGGACGGCAAGTGGTTTGTCCTTGAAGATCTTCAGTTGTTCATCATCCTATAGTAAGCTGAAGGATGAGAAAACCCCTGTACATTACATGGACGGCAGACCGGCTGTTGGCTCCATCGCTCCAATTTCCAGGTTAAGCACGGCGCCTGCTGCTTTGGCTGGTTTGTCTCAAAGGACCGTGATGCAGTGAGTTGTCCAGTTGAACGTCAGTTTCGAAGAATAAAAAGGGGATGCTGGAAGCAGACGCGCAGGCAGCCTTAAAGTGATACATATATGGAACAAAATGGAGTCAGTTTCTGCTATGCCGCTCACTGTTGAGTACACTATTACCCATGTTGTTGTTCTTTGCTCGTTAGGACTGATTAGAAAACCATACCTGTTTTTTTTTTTTTTTTACCAAAGTGGCCACTTCTGTGCATTCTCGGCCGTTTACTAATAATGGGCATTGCTGATGTTGCATCTTCAGTGTCAAGGGTGTCTATATATATCGAAAGCGTAGCTATGATGGTAATGGAGAATCCTCTAAAGCGCATGGTGTTGGTGTATGCCTTGTGTCCCGGCACGGGTTTCCATGTTTCAGGTGCTTTATACTTGTCGTGACCACGTCCCGTCTGCTTGGTCAGTAATACTACCTTCGGAGCAAGGGCATTGTTCTACGGCTCTACGCGACGCGAGCGTGAGTGCATGAGCCTTAGGTGCGCGATGCCTAAAGGGGCAATCTGGCGAGGAAGCTTGCAGGGCTTCTATTCCGGACCAGCACATCAGCTTGGGACCGATCCCTGATCGTCACATTGTCCAACCTGGATTCCTTAACAGCCAGTTTATAAAATCAGTTTTTATTTTGGGTGAAAGAATTGTCTCCAGGAGTTTAGTTTCTATATATCCTAAACAGACCATGAATTCTTATTCCTCGATGTCACGTAAGCCGCTTGGCTTGCAGCATGCCTGTCTGTGATCACACGCAAGAAAGGGATTACTGGCAAATTCAGAAAGAGTGGCATTCCTCACGGCCCTTGCGAGCGAGACCTATAAAACCCCATCGCCCACCCTCCAATTTCTGAAGCGTCACCACCCGAAACCAAAAGCGAAAATGAGCCAAACCCCGACGACACGGCCAAGGCCAAGGTAAACGACGCCGCCGCCGCCACCACCACCCTGTCGGCGGCACCGTACGATGCCATGCTCAAGTCCACGGCATACGAGCGGTTGCGCGCGGAGCACCCAGCGGAGTTCGCGCCCGCGAGCGTCTTCTTCACGCACGATGAGCGGAGCGCCATCGACCGGCGCAACAGCTTCCGAGTGAAGGCCGCGCTCGTCTACGAGGCCGTCACGGGCCGGCACGTCGACGACCACATGCTGCTCGCCAACACCCTACTCCTAGCCCTCGCCAGGAAATGTCATTCCAAAATCCATGGCCAATCTCCCCAAGGTAATCAATCGTGCCGTGCGTCGCCCAGGTTCCAACCATATATACGCGTCCTGTTTACTTATGTTTTTCTCCGACGCTGTTGCTGCTGATGCAGAAGCAGAAGCAGAAGCAGGAGATCCTACGGAGGTGACAGACGAACGCTGGGACGCAAACAAGAAGCGCGTGGTCGACGGCATCTTCCTCGTCGTCGGCTTCTTGCCAAAGCTCAACGAAGCGATCACCATCAAGAACTCGGACCGCGACTCCGTCGACCAGATCTTCAAGTCGCGCCACATGCTGGACATGGTTACGGACGTGATCAAGCTCGAGAACCAGCTCCAGTTGCAGGACCTGCTCAATGTGGCTCGCCACATCGTGGCCGTCGTCAAGGAGACCGTGGAGCAACCCGATTTGAAGTTCAAGGACGTCAAGGAATCCATGGGAGGACGCGAGTACAAGCTGGACGTCACGGAGCAGAACCTCGCCGACGTGATCCACCGCTTCTGCTGGTACTACTCGCCCTTCTCCACCAAGAAGCCTACCGCGGCGGCGGCGACCCCGGACAGCCCGTTCAAGGACGTGGCCAGTAATGGCGAGACGGCGAAGCGCACGCTCCTGGACTGCCTGCACATGAGCGTGGTGAAGAAGCCGGCGAACGGGAAGGGCGGGGGCGCCACCGGCAGGCCGTCTCGCATGCCGACGGCGAGGGATCTCCGGCGGTCCGGGATCCGTCTCCAGGCCTCCGAGAACGGCCGCGCCGAGATCGAGTTCGCGCAGCCGACGGTGTGGCTGCCGGCGCTCGTGTACGACTTCAAGCTGGCCACGGTGGCCCGGAACCTGCTGGCGCGGGAGTACGAGGAGCAGAGCAAGCCCATCACGCGCTACTTCCAGATGATGAACGAGATCGTGGAGGACGCGGCCGACGTGCGGATCCTCCGCCGCGCCGGCGTCGTCCGCGGCGGGTCCAGCGCCGCGCAGGAGGTGCACGAGCTCATCAAGAACATCGACGGACACGCCACGTATCCGTCCGTGTACATGGCCATGGACCGGGAGATCGACAAGGTGAGAGAGTACCATGACCAGAGGATGGCCAATTTCTTCGTCCGCAACCGCCCCCGGCGTCATCTGGGCCTCGTCGGTGGCCGCCATCTCGGTGGCGACCATCGTCTTCACGAGGAGGATACGGGGCTGAAGTGAGCAACGAATCAGCTGCCACTTTGGCAGCTAGAACGTACGGTACCGTCACGTGTATACACGTATCTACATGTAACTTGATGTGTTGTAAGGCGTATCATGGTCCATATATACGCCGACTAGCGTAATACGACTGTGCAAGCCAACTGACGATTGATTACATATACATATAACAAAGCAATAAAGTCGATCGAACAGATAAGGAATTGAAGATAAATTCACTATTCAGTATTAGGCTTGATATGGTTCTGACTCGCTACAGTGCACGAAAGAGTTGAGGCATTAGAGCCGGTGAAGCAAAAGATATATACTAGTAGTTTAATTAATGTGTTTTTAATTGGTAAACTTCTGCTAGTAACTCTTCAAAAAGAACTTTCAGAAAAATATTTTCTAAACCTTTTGAAGGAAACAATTGAGAAAAAAAAAATCAAATTTTCTAAACCTTTCGCTCAACTAGAGGCATAATTAATTAAGAAAAGGGAGGGGAAGACAGAACAAAAATGAGAAGCCTTTATCTACCTATACTTTCTAGTGTTTGTTCATATAAGTGAAACGGAAATAAAAATCATGGCAGTTTAACCAAACCTTGCTTCTATGGACAATGAGGTTTAATCAATGAGAAGCACTCGTGAGATAATGGCAAGCGTGTCATGGGCTCTCGTGCTCTATACCCCACGTACGTTAGAGGTAAGCTAGGCATGAGTTGGATCCCGCAATAACGAATTTGTCATGATGTGTATTATGTTTCTCATGCCAAATTTTGAAATTTGTAGCTGATGCATCATAAGACAGTAGTTCCAAATGCCTGATTTTATTTGACCTAAATTTGATGTTATCTGATTAATATGAAAAATAATTACTTATTATATATTATCTTTCAACAAAAGATACTGTAGACAAATTGGCAATCAAAGCATGGACCTAACAAAATTGTCCTTATATTTTCAAAGAGGAGGATAACTTGTCATATCACTGAACTTGGGCGTGAATATATATTATTCAATATCGAATTTGGTAACATCAATTATGTTCAAGGAACGGTTCTATGGGCTGAGAGGTTTAAGGAGCGGGTATAGCACTCTCTAGGGCCGGTAACGGCAACCGTGTTGTGAGCCCTTGTTCTTTTAAAACCGACGTGTGTTTGAGTTGGATCTTGCACTAGCGGATTTTGTCGCAGCGTATATCATAATCACCTTGCCAAATTTGTCGTGATAACTAATGCTTATCATGTTCCTCACATCTAAATTTGAAAATTGTAACCGATTGTTGCATACGCCTAATTTTATCTTATGTTGACATGATAAGATCCAACCTCATCAGCTGCATGCAGGAGCAACAGAGCATATATGCATTTGAAAGCGACAAAAAACTTCACAGTTCACACTGTTCAATGACTCGATATTCAGAACGAATAAGCATACAAATACAAACTGGTTATTCTGAATCAGATCCAGCCTCGCCTTATGTCTAACACACTGAATACATGTACTACTCATCAATTAACACACGGATTCACACTGAATGAATGAGAATGAGAATGAGAAGAGATGTCGATGTCGACGCAGATAATTTCTAATAATAATGAAGAAAAGAATAGCATTTGGCTCATACATACAAGAGAACGGACAACACTTTCGGGCGGCGGCGGCCGCGCTGATCGGCGACGATCGTTCAGAGCGCAGGGAGGAAGAGGAGGTCGTCGTCGCCGATGTCGCTGAAGCGGCAGCTGTCGACTCCAGGCCACATCGGGAGGCTGCCGAGGTCGAGCGCGGGGTCGTCGGCCTGGTAGTCGAGCTGCTGCGTGAGCAAGTCGTCGAACGGGACGACGCCAAAGGCCGGATCGCCGAAGAGGAACACGTCGTTGCCGAGCTGAGGCAGGAGCGCGTCGGCGGAGAACGGCGAGATGGCGACGGGTGCGTCTGCTTTTTGGCTGTTGAATCGGCAGCGTCGGTGGGTTTCAGCGTCGTCAGAGGTGCCGTCGCCTCGCCAGGCATTGCCCGGAGGACGGACACCGGCGAGCCCACCAACATCTGGGACTCGTCGCTGGACTCTTCGGCGGAGGAGAAATCGCCCACGACGTCGGCCACGGCAGGAACGGCGTGAGGCGACGACGGCGGAGTTCCCACGGCAGGAACGGCCTGACGCGATGACGGCGGAGTTGTTGGCGCTGCTGGAAAATTTGTTGTCGCCGACGGCCCGCGGAGTCGGCGTGCCTCGCTGTCGTACTTCCTCGCCGCCTCCTCGGCGGTGTCGAACGTGCCCAGCCAGACCCGCTCGCCCTTGTGCGGGTCGCGGATCTCCGCCGCGTACTTGCCCCACGGCCTCTTCCTCACTCCTCGGTACCTCGGCTCCCCGCTGCGTTCACCGCCGGTGCTTTCCTCTTGCCACCGGCGATCCTGCCGGATCCAGCAGGCACCGGGATCGGCGTGACGACACTGCAACACGACCGATGCTCCTCCACGGCAATCTCTCGGACGAACTTACGTACCCCGCGCGCTCCAGCGTCGTCGTCGTCACCGGCGGCAGCCTCGTCGCCGGAGGAGTCGGTGGCGTCACGATCGTCGCAGAAGACGCGAAGTTTGCGGATAGTGGTCGTCTCTGCAGGCTCCTGCTTCACCTTCCGCAGTGACGATCTCATCACCGCCGCGGCCGCGGCCGCCTTGTGGACGACGACCGCAGCTGCTTCCACCATTGCTCTCGCCTCCTCAGTGACTCGTGGAGAAGGAAGCGGGGATAGGGAGGGAGTAGAGGAGGAGACGAGACTAGATCGTTGCGTGGAGAGAGAAAGAGAGATATAGGGAGGGTCGTTGCGACTTGCGAGATGGAAGGAGAGGAAGGAACGAGATATTTTTTTTCCATTATTAATTAATGCATTACCATTTATACCGGATTTTTCTTGCATGCAAAATCTGCCAGTTTCAACGCATTTCAAAACGTGAGACGTCGGCCTTACAATTTAAAACTTTCCCCGACAAAGGAGATCTGCCTGGATGGGGGCAGAAAATTTGTTTTTTTTTCATTTTAAATAATTGGGAAAAAAAAGTAAATGAAAAATCCGGGTCCGGTGATCAGAAAAAGTAATTGTGAATTTTGTTTTTGCATGCTTTCTAAACTCTCTCATATTTAGGCAATAAATATAAATCTACCTTTTTCTTAAAACACTTGAATAGATTTGGCCTATCTGTTAGAGCTTGTTTTTTGATATTCTGATTACAAGATATCTCATTCCTAACAGTGGCCTATGTCATTAAAGTGTAGACCCACGTGCGTGGCCGGCCTAAATTGGATCTACTCGCCTACATCTATGCAAGTGCGCGTAGGCAACCGTCCCGGAATAAATAGCGGCGCAATTATAACCATATAACTAGTTTTTTAATAAAAACAAAAGATCAAAAGTCACACGAACACCCAAAAGCTGTAAACTAACCCTTACATCAAGCTGTAAACTCCTTACAAACTCACAGCTCATCCTTCGAACCACTTCTTGTACTTGTTCAGTTTTTAGTTAATGTGTTTAATGAGTTGTCACATAACGTTAAAATTTCAAATCATGAAAACGAATGTGCAAATCTTGAACATTTGGACTTAGATCGAGTTTTCAAGTGTGCTGATTCACATGGATTTAAATTCGTTGTCATGTGAGAAATTGAATATTTAAACTAGTGTATGATAACAATAATCAAAGAACCACTAGCCAAATCCAATGCTTATGTGTTGGGCTATAATGAATTGCATTATTTAATTTCTTATATATTCTTACATCGTGGCAGCTTCATGTGCATACCATGAGCTACAACACAAACTTGCAATTTTCCTACATTTTGTTTGTATTCACTACAAGATATGTGATCTTTCACATGAACTTTTTATTAGTAATTATAAGTGCAATCAACACAATAGTTAAAGAACAAATGATATTTTGTTTTTTAAGAAAATACCTAAATCAAGCTTAATGTATGAACACAATTAGCTCTTTAAATCGAGTTTCTAACATAGTATGTCAACTTTTTGGCGCTCATAAGTTTGGTAGGTTATGTAGTGCCTAAGTTTGCTCAAAAGGATCCACATCAAACCTAGACACCATTCGAAAGGTACATTTAGACACTCTATAATAATAGACCTTTTTTTTGTTTTGTTCTTGGTTCTTATGTAGTCTAGGTGATTTAATTCCTTTGTGTTCTTCAATTGGTTGCAAATAATTCAACAAGTACAAATTATTTTCTCATAAGTGTTGTTAGAGCAACTCTAAGAGATTAGCTAAAACACTTTCCAAATTTTTTGATTTAGCGGTACTCTAAAAATAGAAACACCTAAAAAAAGTTAGGCTACTCCAACAGTCTCTCTAAACAAATTAGCTATCTCAACACTCATACCACCTAGGAGAGGAGGCTGCGTGGCGACAACATGACTCGCGTGCATGCAGAGGCGGATAGCAAGCTGTGGAGGCTTGTTGTGGTCTCACAGTTACACATCAGTTTTACAGTTTGAGGCTATATATCTACATAACGCAGAACACTAGTTCTAGACGTCATGATAGCCTCTCTTCAAGAAATGTTACTTTTATCAGTTTTACAGAGGCATGTTCTCCTAGCGTGGCTATTATCTACAAATTCACAACGCGCGCTTCACGGTGTCCCTAGCTTTTCATCAAACCAAACTACTACCTCTCCTGCAAGAAGCTATGCTACTCTACAAGGGAACTATCATCAAGCTCTAAGGCAACACGCCACGTAGATGCGTTGGGGAAGGCCTTAGCCTCTGAGAATGACGGAAAGGCTAGTTGGCTAATTTGGAACCATGGATAGAATGGAGCTTAATTTCTTTCACAAAAAAGTCTAAATTTAGCTTTAAGGTAGAAATAGCAACTCTCTTGGAGTTGCTCTAAATTTTGTAGACAACCTATTCACCCCATATAGTTGATTTGTGTGGTACATGGTCGTCCTTTCACTAACTAACGGTCTTAATGGTGTTATCATTTTCTTACACGAGTGGCCAAAAAAAATGCTAGAATATAAGTACATCTCTCCCAACAATTCTACTAAAAAAGAAATATAATATTTAATAGATGTATTAGCCAAAAATAGTTTTGCATATTATTCTTATGTGCATTGTTTTAATAAAACTAAAAGGAAAGAACACTACGAGAACAGAGTTCACCATTGTAAATACATATGCAGGTGACATGTAGGTCTAGGTGGATCTCATGCAATGCGAGGTGACATCAAACTAAGCAATAACTTTCACTTATGAGGATTAATATAACTATGATTAGCTTGTTTAATAAACATTTAGTTTCTTCCTGCCATATATATTTAATTTGGTGATGTAATTATTCAATATTCACTTACTTGTATACGTCTATAATCAGTTGTTGTTGTAACATTATAATTTCTCTAATCATGACAAAGCACATATTTGGAAAATTTAAATTATTTAGGCCAAGTTTTGAAGAGTGTTATATTCGAATTTGGTTCCACTTCATGAGTAAATTTTATGATCTCGACTAGACTATGGAAACAGTAATCAAAGAAGCACTAGTCAAATCTAGTGGGTTGTACTAGGCTGCCTGCATTGTTTCATAGTCTTTCGTCGTGACTAATGCATGTACGTATCATGAGGTACAACATGAATTCTTCGTAATCCTTATTCATTGTTTATATTCACAAGATTTATGGTCTTCCTAGAAAAGTTTTTATGAGTGATAAATATGTTTAGTGATTTTTTTTTTTCTTGAGTGGATGATAGTTTTTCTAGTATAGGTTACATATTACCCCAACAATTTATTGAAGAAGTCTAATATGTAATAAATCAGCACCTACATGTAAGAGATGTATCAACCAAAAAATATTGTTTTCATTTTTCTAATATGTGTGTTTACATCAAAAGGCCTAAAAACAAATTGCATGAATAAGTTGTATGATGCATCATTGTAACAACTAGTGCAAATGGCATATGGGTCAAGGTAGATCTCATATACTGTGAGGTGACATGAAAATGAAATAATAACTCCATGAGTTGAGTTAAGCTATAATGCAGCTCGACTTTATTTAATTTTGTTTTACTTGTAGATTCGTTGATGGTGAACAGACACCATATGTCTGAGTTGGTTGAAAGAAGGTAATAACTTATCAATAAGAAGTATTATTTTGGTTATGTCAATAAGAAGTTTTAAGAATTGTGTTGCATAAATTTTATTATAACGTTGTGAATATGAAGATCATGATAGTTCTTGTAGAAGTATATTTTTTCGAAAGCATGCACATTGCATGTATTGCATTAAGAGGAGTTAGAGTTCAACACAATGCACACATTAGCCAAAACGAATTGGCGCGCCAAGACAAAACAAACACTTACACAAATCACCGGCTAGAACGGCGGAGCAAGCAGATTGTACTAAAAGGGAAACTAGTGTGCTCTAAAGTAAAAAGTTGGGGAAGAACACCACCTGAACTATCGACGTAGCACAGCGGGCGACCAGCTGCGCGAGGCTGTTGTAGCCAAAAATGTTATCCACTCGTCGGCCTCGGCTTTGATGGAGGTGACCATTTCGGCTCGCCGGCGGCGCGAAATGTTGTCGAAGGTCCTCGGGTCCTTTCCTTCCACACTTCCTGTGTAACCAAAGCAAAGACGAAGCGAAGTCGATCCCCTTCCTGAACATCCTTGTGACCTGACTCCTTGACGAAAGCCACTACAGCACGAGGGAGTCGCCCGAGGAGGGACAGAGGCGTTCCAAGTTCGCGAGCTGCAGGATGCAATGCCACACCTCCCTGGTATAGACACAAGCGGCGAGCAAGTGGTCGGAGGTTTCCTATAGCTGTGAGCAAAGGGCGCAGTCCGCGTCCGGCTGCAACCCATGGCGCATATGCCGCTCCGCCGTCCACAAACAGAAGACCTAGCCGAGAAGAAGAACTTCACCTTGGGAGCAAAGTGGTGGGAACCGAGATAAATTTCGGAGGGGGGGGGCAGCCCTCCACACAAATATTTACCGGTTAACAAATCTAACAATTTGTCACTATATTTCAAGTATATACTAGTTAGTCATGACGATGATAATTTAATAATTAATTACGCACGCTAGAAAATATGAGAATAGTTTAAAGAAGTTTGTAAAATCCCTAGTTGCTATTCGGGGCTGAGCACTTGGTACTAAATAAATTTTCGGCGTTGAGGGGGGGCCATGGCCCCCGCCAGCCCCCCACCCACCCCCCCGCCCCGCCACTACTTGGGAGGCGCAATATCACCCCACAGCTCCTTGGCGCCCGGGAGCTTGGTCGATCCGAGGAAGAAGGCACGGTAAGCGGACGCCGAAGAGTACTCACCACTAGCGTCTACTTCCGGACAAACGGCGACGCCGTCAGGTTGCAACACCACACCTTGACCTTCTCCCACAGCTCTCGCATATTCCACGAGCCCCGCCATGGATGGTGCCGAGGTGATGTCTTGGACCCATCGTCCGGTCGAGTAGGGCGTCATGCACGGAGCGCCGTCTCCTATGGCCGCCAACCACAGGGAATTGTACATGAAAACATTGTTGTCAAATTGAGTTGATATAGCTATATGCCGTTGTTTTTGCGTGCATATACTATTACTCATGGAAAAAATTTTGCAATGTTATTTTCACATTATTACCATTGAAAGTGTCACTTTATATTACTAACTGAATTATATAAATTCTAAATATCTTAAAATTAAGTGTGTATAGGATCACCTTTTATTTAAAAATTAAGAGCTTGCACTTTATTTATTGGTGCGTCATGTGTGGACTTTATTTTGGTATAGTTTCAACTGGATCCCTACTCTACACAATTCAGAAAAAACTGTTTTCGTAAGGGAAAAGAGATGGAGGGACTTAACCGCCGCCCTAAACCCTAGGGGTGCCGCCTTCCACCATCCGCTGGTCCCCATCCCTTCTCCTCCCGGCATCACGCCGGGGTTGAAGGGAGTGGGGATCCATTCGTTTTTTAATAAATATTTTCCTAGTTGATCGAGTCTTCAAGGTTCAAGGTTTCTCCAGAGATCCAATCTAAGAGATTGGCCATGGCGTAAGGCGTCGTCAAGATCATCGATGGAGCAATGGAGCATGTCGTTCCTCGGCGGTGATGGCAAGACGAAGACATAACCATTGATGGAGAATAAGGTACTCCGGCCCTTCCTTTTTCTCGCAGTGGTTCTTTGCAGCCATGGCATATGACGATGGGCTAGTGAGATTTAGTTTTCCAACGATATCTATCCGGATGTCAGTTGGACTAGTGTTCTCTCATGACGAATCCGGTGAAGGCAACGACGATGAGTTCGACGATGTAATCGGCGGCGCCAATTTCATCATGTTCGCATGTGGAGTTTTAGCAGTTTACTCCTCTTTTGCAAAAGTGATGGGTAATGATGATGACGGCGGTGGATGGTGAGATGGCCCTGTTGCTCAGATCGGAGCTTGCGCCCGTGGCATATCCGTTTGGGATGATGATCCTATATGGTGGAATTTATGGCTTTTTTTCAAGGTTTTTGTCTCACATCAATGGAGGTGTAGTAGTTTGGTTTACTTTTATAATGAGAGGATGTAATTTGCTTTAGTATCAATGGAATTTTTCCTTGTCGCAAAAAAAAAAAAAAAGATCCATACTCTGACATCTACATGCTCGTGTACGCAACCTTGCGGCATGACAAGCGAAATGTTAGCAGTAAATTTCTTTTAGCTAAGAAGATTTCGTTTTCTCCTGTTAGCGGTATACTCCATCCACTACAAATTGTAGTTCACTTTGGCTTTTCTAGATCCATTTTTTTCTATGTATCTAGACATAGTGTATAACTAGGTGCATAGCAAAATTAATGTATCTAGAAAAGCCAAAGTGAACTACGATTTGGAACGGAGAGAGTAGTTTCTAATGAGTTGTTGTGTGATTTTAAATATAAAAAGAATGTGTCTCTTTAAAATTAGAATTTAGACAAATTTTTAAAGTGTAATGTAAACAAGAATTTGATACAAAATATTCAAACAACCACGAGTCAAATCCACTGGAAATGCCCTTTCGCTACATATGCTATTTCATATTTTTGTCATGCTCAATGCATGTGCATATCATGAGGAATAATATGAATTTATAGTCCTCATCCTTATGTAAAAACTCATGTATTCAAACCAGGGTTAGACCATCAAGTATGACTTCTTTTTTTTTTTCCTCCTCCAAGAGCTTCAAAAGTACAAGTAAACTATAAAGTTCTTTTCCTTCTTTTGTCGAGGAAAAAAGAGCTTTGTATCTTGTTCACAAGGAAAGGTTACAATCTGAACAATATAAGTTTCTTTTCCTAATAAGAAGCAAATTAACTACGATTTTGCATCAAATGCAATCATAAGGCGCGTTTGGAAGTCTGTATTGAGGCCATGATATTGGCAGGCCTCAATTCACGTGTTTGGATGGTCACGACATTGGAGTCTGGAAACTGGACTCATTTCCGCGCGACATTGCGTTCACCTGGCCCGAGCCCGAAACAATACCGAGCCAACACCCTCCGAATTGGCTGGAATCGAGCCCTCCTCTTCCCCCGCATCTCTCTCTCTCTCTCTCTCCCGCACCATCGCCCTCTTCCCGGCTCCCTCTCCACCGGCCTTCCTCCGCCCGACAAGCTCGCCGCCCTTCCACCCTTCTTCCGCCGACGAGCTCGCCACCCCTCCCAGCCTCTCCCTCCACCGGCGGCGGTTCTCCATGGCTCGGCGACGGATCTAGGCGTGGAGCTCCCTCTCCGCCAGCGAGCCGGCCATCCCTCTCGAGATCCTCCGCCAACGAGCGTGCCACCCCTCCCGAGCTCCCTCTTTGCCGGCAAGTTTAACCACCCCTACCAAGCTCCCTCTTTGCCGGGGCGAGCGCACCGCCCCCTCCCGGCCTTCCTCCGCCGACGAACTCGCCGCCCCTCCCGCCTCCTCCCTCCACGGGTGGCGGTTCTCCATGGCTCGGCGACGGATCTAGGCGTGGAGCTCCCGGGAGTGGATGGAGATGGGTGACCATCGATTTCATCCCTTCTCTCGCATCCCAATCGATTTCATCCCTTCTCTCGCATCCAAACATAAAATGGAATTGGATTCGTTACAAGAATTCCAAAAGGCAATGCATTGCCATCCAAACAATAGAATTCGAATTGTGATCCAATACAATACCATGCCGATTTGATATTGGTATCAATTCAATGCCAAGCTCGAATACCGACATCCAACCGCAGCCTAAGGGATTTTTAAACAGTCAAAGACAATCGTATATAAACCAAAACGTCCAAAAGTCTTGCAATGACAGGGATCAACATTCAGTGGAGATAAAGACAGAACAGGGAGTACGAACCAATTACTCACATACTCCATCCGTCCTAAAATAAACGACGTTTTTCCCCGGTAAAACATCTCGCCGCAATTATATATTAAAATAGGATTAATATTTATATTACATAATTAGTATCATTGGAAAGATCTTTTGATCTAGTTTTTTAACAAATTTATTTGAAGATTTAAATCTTCTACGTATTTTCTACAAATCGAGTCAAACTTGTAAGACGAAAAACCCAAAACGCCGTTTATTTTGGGACGGAGGGAGTACTATGTTTTATTCAGATAGCCACAAAATTTAAGAATGATTGGCCGCCTAAGAACGCATGGATGTCCACTCTTGTCTAACTGGATGCTGAGACGAAATGGGCCATATCATTACAGCAGGATGTTTGGTGAGACGCATTAGCTGCTCGTTTTTCTTTGGCGCTCACAGAAACGACAAATATCTGCTTTTTGCCATCGCTTAGAATAATAGGTGCTTAGTATATACTTAATTGTGCTGTCATGTACTGCAACCGCATTTTGCTGTCATATACTAGGAGTACTACAATCGCATTTTGCTGTCAGATAGTGTACTGATCGTGTCTGCATAGTATATAATTTAGAAGTGACGTGGCCAGCCACGTTGGGGTTTTTGTGTCGTTCATATTCGCATCATTGCGGCTACGTTACGTTGACGTTCGAAGTCGGCTTGGAAAGAATATCTATATAGGCTGATTCGGCGTAGATATATACAAACAAGGTTACAGACGAAAACTGTTTTCTCTAAATCAGATTTAGAACTAGAAGGACGAACAATAATGTGCTGATGTTTGATGCGAAATTTAGAATCTTTTTCAGCTGTACTCCGCAGCAGAGTAGACTAGTCCATGGCAAATGAAAGAAAGTTCATTATACGTGGAATGCACAGAATCCTTCGTTATGTGCGTTTACAAGGAATTAATTCCCTTTTATCAACTGATTAATTTGCTGGGTATGGATTCATCAGAGTATAGTATATCATATCAGACTACTAATAGGAGGAGAACTATATATAAGCAAAGTTACTGCAGAAGTTCGATGAGTAGGTCCAAATCCAGGCTTTGTTTCCTCCTTATCACTAGAAGAAAAACCTGCAGTTGAGTTTAAGATCACGTGAAGTCAATATCTAGGCTACTGTGATCTGACTGAGTAGAGTGCGTAAAACTGAACCAATCTCAACTATCCCTTCGATCCTCCCGTATCCAGTCGACGAGCACCCGACACCGCAAAAACCAAGCCGGGGGCAGGCAGGCAAACCAAGCCAGCGGCCAGCCGGGCTCGTCGGCACCAGGCGACGCGGACGTACGCAGCAGCAGGGCAAGGAAGATGCCCAGCCACGGGGCGAGGCGGTAGCGGACGAAGCGAGCCGGCCGGGCGCGCCAGCAGCGGCAGAAGCAGACAATGCGCAACGGACGACGTGGCCCCTCGCCCACATTCTTTTTATGGAAAAACACGGCGCCTGATGGTAGTACTAGCTTATTGTAATTTCATACTATTAGTTATGTGATTGCTGCGGTTTTTTTAATGTTAATTCTTTTTTAATCAAGATTTTATTATTAACCTCGCTCGAAAAAAATGCACGTCATAACCCCTATGGTCGTGCCTGCGCGCGTGGCGCGACAAAAGCACACTGTCGACAAGGAGCTCCACTGTGGCATTGGTCGTTGACGGGAGCTGGCGTGGGGGCCTGCCTTGTCACGCCGTCGACTCTGGCGCGATAGGCATTAGGTTTTAGCCGGCCCGGCCCAACTTCTTTCTTTCTCTCTCATCTCCTCTCTTCCTTCCTCTCCTCACTCCCACGAGAGCCGCCTCCACTGCTGGGCAACCATCATCGCAACTCCACGCGACGCCAAGACCCCAAGGCAGGTGATCCCTCCCTCTACGTCGGTGGCGAGCAACAGTAGGCTCCTGTGGAGCCTTTTTGTCGTTCAAGTTGAACTCCGCCCTCTCTCCCCATCCATTTCTGCGCCTAGGGGCAGCAGTGCCGGTGGGTGATCCCTCCCTCCATTAGGGTTAGGAAATGATGGAAAATATAAATGTTGTAGCGTTTGTTGATACAATGTGATGCGTAGAATCAGTTTAGGCTATAGTGTCGCAGTGGATTCGCCGTAAACTACTTGTTGCATGTACGTAGATAGTTGATGCATGGAGGATTTAGATTGGTACTTTTGTTCCATGTAGAAAATGTGCTATGGTAATGTAGTAGTGAATGCATATGATTTTGTTTGGAAAAGCGTAGTTGTTGGCATTGTTGTTGTATTGGTTCACATTTTTGTAGATGGACTGTTTAGTGTGATTGTTTGATGGTGGCAAAGTTCATTTCTAAGCATGTCATCTTTCACTTCAACTAGTAAGATAGGAATAATGTTTGAAATAGGAATAATGTCATCTTTGTACCGTACCACCACTTTCTTTATATGTATACATGAATGGGTATTTGTGACTTATTTAAAATAGTTTGAAATTCTCTTTGGGCCAAGATTGTTTACGGTTTACCCAAAATGTGCCACTCCGCCATTACATAAGTATCAACCCTTAATTTTGAATCTTACACACATATAGCTCACTAACATCAACGAGTTTTACACACTCCCTACTCCCCGTCCCAATCGGGTTTGTCACCCCGGATTCCGTGCCATCTTATTCGATGCTTCGCCTTATTCAAAAAATTTTGCATAAATATAATTTATTTTGTTACGACTTATTTTATCAATAAAGATACTTGAATATTGATTAATTTATTTTATGATTTGCAAAAATATTTTGAATAAGACGGATGGTCAAACATGAAGTCAAAAAGTCAAAACGACGAAGTCCATCACGACGTAGGGAGTACATCCTAAATAAACGGACATGCATTTTCTTTTCGAGTTGAACTTATTTAAACATGACTGCATCTATAGAAAATATATCATCAAAATTTGTATCTTCTTAATATGTTTAGTACTCCGTCTAAAATATTGTATTATGAATCTAATAACATTTATTACACATTAAATATAATAATAATAATAAATATCAATACATCTTTCAGATATATATTTGATAAAACCTTATAAAATTGGTGGCACACCGCAAAACACACACGCACTCTATCGGTGGCACTGCCGAAAGCGGGCAACAGTCGAGGGCTCGAGGCACACCGCAAGCCAACGCACGAATTGCATTTCGTAGGCACGGCCGCACGTGTTTTTTTTTTTTTTTTTTTTGCGTGCCAAACACGATGGCCCGATACGCGACGCACACGGCCCACGGGAAAGGAAAGCCCATCGGCCCCACCACGCCGAGGAGGGCCTGGGCCTGGCTCACGGATGGACCGGCACGCGCGGCCCAATTTGGCAATTCCTGAGTTCCTTCCTCGCGAACCCCTCTCTCTCTTTCTGCTCGCCTCCGCAACACGTCTCCTCCTCCTCCTCCGCCTCCAGCAGTTTTCCAACCAAACGAAACGCGTGATCCATCCGACCTCGCTTCGCTCGCTCTCGCCGGAGGCCCCGGAGCTCACCATCTCCAGCGACCCAGTCCACCCGCGTGTACATCGCTCGCGGCGGCCGATGGAGTACGACTTCAGGGGGAGCCGTACGGGCTCAGGCTCGGGCTCGGGGCTCTACGGCGCGCCTCAGGGGCCGCGGCGCGGGGGGAGGCTCGCTCTACCCGCGCGTCGGGCAGCCCTCCCACGTTGGGGGCGGGCTTCCACGGCGTCGCCGCGGGCCGCGCCGTACCACCACGGCTCCGGGTCCTCGGCTCCCGTCGTTACGCCGCTGGCTCCAACTTCCTCCTCCTCCTCGAGTAATTCTCCCCCTTTTCCGCTTGGTACTGATATGGTGATATAATATCCAACTAATTCACCGGTAGTTGGGCTTGGTCCCGGATCGAAGAACTGCTCATCGAATGTACCATAGAGAATGGACTGTTGGCTTAATTGGTTGGGGAGTTTTTTGTGGCTGTTAGGTTAGCAGATCTTTTTTTAGTTCGAGTTCTAACGGTTGGTATCATGGATTCATGATGAGGGAACCTATTAAATCTACCTTTACACTGGCCAGTCGTAGCACTTACCTTTGTTCATCTGGTAGCTGTCTGCAAGTGGACCCAAAGCTGTGTTACTCTTGTAGGGCATGCTGTCCAGTAGAAACGGCAGAAGATTGGAATGATACGATCTACCCTTAAATTTAGTTGCACCTTGAATGGCTTACGACAAGGTTTTGTCGGCCTTGTCGGGTGTTTTTGGTGCAACTGAGTTGCGGACTAAGACATGAAACGGATAACGGTTATGCACAAACCAATGGGCTTCAAGGATAGTTTTTTTTTTGTGTGTGTGTCTTGTACTATAGTATCTATGTTCGCATACACTTGGCAAGGAACACAACGCTGTCAGATGTCAAATGCTTATGAAATGGTTGAGTAAATGTTTATTACCCATCCTCTTGTCAGCGTAATGGATGTTGATAAGACACTAGATTCTCCTAGGCTTATGGATGTATTTTAATTTTGTGATTACTGAACACTGAAAGTCTGAAAACCAGTTGGTAATACGTTAATCGGGTTTCTATGTTTGTGTTACTACTTCCATCATGCCAAAATCGTGTTTCTACATTCTCTTGCGCTATCCCTTCCATCATGCCAAAAACAGAAGAGACGGCAAACTGTTTTCTGGCGTTTTCTGCTTTGGTTCTGTCAAGAAAAGTTTGTGTTCTAATAGTATTTTATTCTTATTGCGCAGAGGTGGGCATACAAGTTACGATAAAGCCTGAATTTCGCATTACCCCACCTGTGAGTAATTTTATTTAATATTGAACTATATTTTGTCTTTCCTTGTCTAGCACCTGCAAATCTGCTGTTAGATACAAAAGTGTTACTTCAGTGAGATTACACTTTTGCCGACCAATTAGACAAATGCTGGCACGCTTTTAATTCATTTAATTCATATGTCAAAACATATGTAAGTATGAAAGTTTTGAGGTGCTGATAACCATGTCCAAAAGTAGATTTCTTTTAAATAGTTTTTGGTTTCATACGGGCAGTCTGTGGAAGGCAAATTTGCTTTATCTGATATTAGTCAAGTTTAACCACCAAGTGACCTTTCATCACCATCGCCTTGATCTTGTTAAGAACCATTAACAAATCTTACAGGTTTATCTAATTCTCAATGGACAATAACCTTTTCTCGCAGCCTGTTGTAGATCTACATAGTACAGCTTATTCCATGATGAGTGGATGGCTTGGGATGAAATTGTGTCTAAAGAATACATGGAACTAAGATCTGTGCTAGTAATTCTGTTCTCTAAAATCTGCAGATGGCTTCTGTTAACTGTTCAGCAGCCGTGCTATTTGTTGGTTGTATATAACCGTGGTGTTATAGTTTGCAGTCAAATGAGTTGGAATGTATGAAAATGCAATTCATACTATATGTGGCTCCGTCAAAGTGCCCTCTATTTATGGCCTGTCTAGTGTTATTATGTTCCTAGAAATGCACTCTGCCATTCTTCAATTCCATTTAAATTGTATTGTTATTGCGATAACTCTGTTGGTTAAGTGTCATTTAGTGTGTGCTATTCAAGCTTACCTCATTCACCTGGTGTATGTAGGGAATTCATTATTATCTTCTAACTTTTTTTTTCTTTTCAGCCTCAGTTGCCACCACAGATGGTAGAAATTCCTCGCAGCACCTTCAACTTTGATTTTGAGTATGAAAGAAAGATTCTTGCTGAGGCAGATAAGGAGAACCCTAACTGGGCTAAATTCGTGATAGAAAGACAGGCACCACTTCCTGTGCCACAGCAGGCAAGATACATAGATCCTGTTATTTCTTTCTTTCATAATTCAATCTGTCATTAACAATTACATGGCTACCAGTAGCTAATGTTTGTACAAGTTCCTAGCGTGGAAAAAGGGGTCTTTGTTTATAGACTTATTTTTTGGTATTGCTATTGGCTTAATAACAAGCTTTCCTAGCATGACTTATACCCCCTGCTAGTAGTTTTGCCCTCGAACCGCTTTTGTTAAAGGTTTTCCCACCTTGTATAGAAAGCATACAAGAAGCTATACAGTGTAATCATGATGGGGCTACCAACTTACAAAAGAGAACAACAGTGCTCAAAACATGAGCTGCAAAGCCACCTCTTTACGCACCATAACACAAAGCTAAACATCAACTACTTGAAGGTATCTTCGAAGATACAATATGGTTTGGTAAATGGGATGATGTTGCCACCGAAGTCTTGACTTGCTCAGCTTGCTCATCCATCCTGGAGCTGTCCTTCGGTCTCGGCAGAACTTGCCATTTCTGCAAAAAGAAAAACAAAATTGTGTATAGACTCTCAGGGGGATTTGGAAGATTTATTATGATCGACTGCCATTTTATTTCTATCAGAGACCCCAAGCAATGATTGCAACTGCCTAAAAAGGCAGCCAGTACTCGTGAATCTCCTTCATGTTAGATGGCACCATATCACACCCCAATGTGGCAATGCATCTTTGATGCAGTACATGCAATCTGTCCTGTAAAGCCAACCATAGGAAGATTTTGATTTTCAGGGGCATTTCATTTTCCTCTAGTTTCGTACTGTTTCGCCTCATTGTCAATTTTTGTTGATGTCTGTCTTGCTGTATAATGTGCATTAGTTGAAAGACTAGAAGTATTTTTGACTTGATTATTGAAGCAACAATAAATCCACAAATGCCATATCTGAACCTGTTGAAATACTTGAATTTCTCTTCTCAAAGGGCTTTTGACCTCTTAGTGATATTTTGAGTAGCCCAACCTAGCGATTCATTTTAGGTTCCTTGCTAACTTTCATCCGTGTAACATGATGTGTGGTGCATGCCAGCCAGATGTTTGAAAAAAATTCTATTCTGTTGATAGAATTACTGACATTCCCGGTTTCATTGTACAGGCTAGACCGCATCTTCAGGGGGGCATCTTCAGGGGATCCAGTTGTCGACAGGTATGTCTCAATGGGGCTTGGGCGTGAAGCTGTCTCATTTGCGGTATTGAATTATGGAGATAATCCAACGAAGGTATGCTCTTTCCCCCTTGTTGTATTTCCTTTAATACTGCTTTCAGCACCACCTAATCATGAAAAAATGGTTCTCTAATAGCTAAAGTTTCTTCAATGCTGATAACATAAATATGTACATCCAGATCTGTGGGCAATTAAATACATCACTAAGGGCGCGTTTGGATAGATGCCCCTCACGCCCCTGCCCAAAAATTGGCATTTGACCGTAGGCAGGATAAGAGTTTGGATCCCATCTGCATTTTGGCTTGCCCAGCATCGCACAGACAACACACAGTTCACTTTACGGCTGATGCACCGATGCACGATCAATTCCTATCCGATTTAGCCGCCTAAATTTGACCAGCCAACTATTAGGCAGGGCACATAGCAGCAGCAAACAAACGCACCCTAATTCTTTTCTTTCCAAGACAACAGTTGTCTTCTTGTCTAGGAACATTATTATGTTTTGTCATGGATCTTCAAAGAGATGAATCATTCATTATCAACTGCCATTCATGATTAGCCTGTTGGGAGTTATATGTTGCTCACTCATTCATGATTATCAACCTCCATTCACCAGTTAATATGCTTAGCATGTTTTTTGACATTTATATAAGTTAAGCTGAGACAATTTCTGGTTAGCAATTTAGCAAATTTACACTAATATAATGAACACGAAACATAGAAATGCATGCCTTCTTTATGCAGAAAGAATATTCTAATGTTTGGATTTAAATAAACAATATCAAACTGACAATGACCTTGTGCCCAGGTGAAGGAGTTCGTGAAATCCTACAATATCCTCCACGAGATGGGCTTCACATCGCCAAACGTCCCCGAGCTGCTAGCCATCCACGACAACGACCCCGACAAAGTCGTCCAGCGCCTGCTGTCCTCGCCATCCTGATCCCTGAATAAGACATTCCTCGCATTTGTATACCGCATCCATGTACAGCCCTGCCCTACGCTGGCAACCATCACAGATCATGTGGTTCGACTTTGATATACGTGTTAGCTGCTGCTAGCTCTGTGGACCGAGTAACACACTTTGTATGTTGTACCTGTATACCGTGTCACCCGTTTGGTGTTTTTCTTAAAAATGTTTTTTGCACCGTTTCATTCACGTTTTGATCTTTTCTCAGCTCGTCGAGAAACGGCACGTACTTGTCTCAGTGAGTATATCCATGGCATTGGCCGACTAGTTCAACGTTTTTCAGTGGCTGAGTAGTGATTATTTTGAAATATTTTTTTAATGATTAATTGTGAATCAGCATTTGTTTGGAAATACTCCCTCCGCATAGTATTTACACGTCGTCCTGGCCCTTTCTTTTTTTTTTTTTTTTTTTTTTTTTTTGAAACGGCCCTTTCCCTGTTTTTGTATAATATACATGTCGTTCTGGAGAAAACACAGTTCTTGTTTTGCCCTTACTCAGCCCAACTAAGAAAACATGTTAGATCTCAAAAAATGTTTGAACAAGCGTGATGACAGTCCTATCGCCCAGGACCAAAACAACCTACAGGATGAACTATTTGCGATCTCAGATCTTCAAGATTTACAATTATATTAAATAAAAAATTTGTTTCAAAAAAAAAAAAAGTCTTGAGTAGTTCATCGTTTCTGAGCAGTTTCCTCTCACCGCTTCGCGTCCGCCGCCGAGCGTCGTCCTTGGCTCACGGTTTGGTGGATTGCATGGACGTTCCCCTGTTTAGTCAGGGGATACATGGCTATAGCAGCTGCAGCGTCCAAAATCTGAATGATCCAATTGTCCAACAAAGTCCAAAACATCTGTCGGTCGCTGGACACCACTCCACAGTCTACAACAGTGTAACCGGCAATTCTCCTGCAAGCAGGACAGCAAAGCATGAGCAAATGTCCATCAGTATCTCTAGTGACACGACACTGCCGCTTTATCATGGCATAAACGTGCCATGTCGCCACCGTTCTCTACACATCGACACGCAACGTCGCATGCAGATTAGTTGCTGCCGGTGCACGATGAGCTCCGTATGGCCACTGCTCCTCGTGGCGACAGCGGCGTTGTGCTGCGGCTGCGCCTCCCCAGCGGCGACGGCCGGGCGGAGCTGCAAGTTCCCTGCCGTCTTCAACTTCGGCGACTCCAACTCCGACACCGGCGGCTTCTGGGCGGCCTTCCCGGCGCAGCAGGGCCCGTTCGGCATGACATACTTCGGCAGGCCCACCGGCCGCGCCTCCGACGGCGGCCTCGTCATCGACTTCATAGGCACGCAGTACAGTAGTACACCCATCTCATATCCATCGCTTGTGTATGAACTCTTCTGATCTTGTTTGTTTTCCCCTGAAAATTGAACTCCGTGTGCTGTCTCGTCTCCTGATGGCCAACAGCGCAAGCGATGGGGCTGCCGCTGCTGAGCCCGTACCTGCAGTCCATCGGGTCAGACTACCGGCACGGCGCCAACTTCGCGACGCTGGCGTCGACGGTGCTGCTGCCCAACACGTCGGTGTTCGTCACCGGGATCAGCCCCTTCTCCCTCGGCATCCAGATCAACCAGATGAAACAGTTCAGGGACACAGTGCTCGCATCCAGAGGCAACAACGGTATGCCAATTGCCACCAAAGTAGTAGTACTGAACACTATATCTTTCAGTCAAGCCGATGAAGAGTGAAAAGTAAAAACTATACTAGAAACACGCTCTGACCTTCAGAGTTCAGAAAGGAATGCTCAGAGATTGCTTGGTTGTTCTGCAGGCCAACTCCCTCACTCGGATGTCTTCAGCAACGCTCTATATACAATTGACATCGGACAGAATGATTTCACCTCAAACCTTGGATCCCTGGGTGTCGAAAGTGTCAAGCAAAGTCTACCTTCAATCGTCAACCAGATCTCATGGACAATGCAGGTAAGTAACGTGTTGGATCATCTACTACTTTAAGTTGAATTATTGAAATGATCAAAAGAGCCGAAGAGATTCAGTTGGTTCTGTCATGCATACTTATGTGTTATGACTGGTAGGACTTGTATAATAACATCGGAGCTCGCCACTTCATGGTGTTCAACATGGTGCCCATAGGATGCTACCCAGCATTCCTCGCAGAGCTTCCTCATAACAGCGACGACTTGGATGAATTTGGATGCATGAGAAGTTACAATAGTGGAGTGATGTACTACAACAAGTTACTGAACAACAGCTTAGCCGAGGTCAGAAAGAAACTGCAGGATGCATCAGTTGTGTATGTCGACAAGCATACTGTGACGCTTGAACTGTTCCAACACCCAACAGCTCATGGTAAGCTCTCCTAAATGTTGTCATTGCAAATTTGGTTCATATTTACAGCCAATGGCAAAAAAAGTGGCTGACCTGGTGTTCATCACAGGGCTGAAGTACGGGACTAGAGCTTGCTGTGGATATGGAGGTGGGACTTACAATTTCAATCAAGATGTTTACTGTGGAAACAGCAAGGTAGTGAACGGCAGAACTGCAACGGCAGGGGCTTGTGAAGATCCACAAAACTATGTCAGCTGGGATGGAATACATGCCACTGAAGCTGCAAATAACAAGATAGCCTATGCAGTGATTAGCGGTTCCTATTCGTATCCACCTTTCGATCTTTTAAAGCTATGTAGCCCTTAGGCATCATTTAGTCAGACATGCAGTGTTATTTAAACCATGCTATCATACAACATATCTCTTGTAAAAAATGATGAAGATATGTGTTAGGAAATTAATTGGGTTTAAACTTCAAGCACTGAACCAAGAATGACTGAACGATGATGGTATTTGGTTGTTTCAGCCGTACAGGATTGCTAAATGTGGTATTTGTTAAGAGCTCAGACTTTAGGGGCCGTTTGGATTGCAGGATTTTTGTTGGAATTTTGCAGGAAACTGAAATGGAGGAAAGGAAAGCAAATATGCTGTTTGGAACAAAGGAAAACACCCTTTACATTCCTATGGAATACTGTAGCATCTTCAGGATTTCACGGGAATCAAATCATCCACTCTGAGCTGTGGTTTTTCTTCTCGTCGCGGAAGCCCGAGGCGTGCAGGTGATTAGCATCAGCACATCAACAGTACGAGACTACGTATCCAGACCGGCATATGCTGTCATATGTAGTACGGAGTCGGCTTGTAGCTCATGGTAGCCTTTCCACCCATTAATATAAGAATAAAATAATCAATGATAATACGTGGGGTTTTTTTTTTTGAGAAATCTACTACGCGGGTATTAGTTCATCATTGTATGTATTGTAAATATCATTATGTGTTAAGTGCCTTTTTCAGCCATAAGCATAATATGCTTTAGAATTCCTGTGTTCCAAACACCTCCTCTTATGTATTTCCTGTGTTTTTCCTTTCCTTAGTTTTGCCACAACACTCACCTCCCATTCCTGCGTTTTTTCCTATTCCTCTGTTTTTCATTCCTTTGTTCCAAACAGACCCTAGATCACAGTTTACTCCCAAGTGCAAGTGCAATTCCTGCAAACAAATTCCAAATACTGATTCACAAAAACCACTTGACACAACACAGTTCAACAATTGTGCTCTTAATGCTATCATGATTTCAAGACCATGTATTAAGAGATCTAGACACACTCTGAAATTAGAGTATAAACAGATCACTACCACTCAGTCTCAGAACTCACCAACACGGCAACACCTAGGAGTAGCAGAAGAAAACGAGACATTTGAACTGTGGCAGAAATTCATGACAGTGAGAGCATAGCAGACATGAGGTTTGAACCAAATAATAGGCAAGGCCATGCCATTGCCTGTTTCCTCTTGTACTAAACCAGAGCAAATTGTACTTGCTGTAAATAGTAAGAGCGACACAATCAGTTGATAGTACAGATCAGAACATCACTTCTTACTGCAAATATCACACCACAGTTTCTATGTCTTTCAACAGGCATACTTTGTTCAACATTAAATTTAAGGGCTAATGATAGAATCCACCTTGTTAATCAACATCAACAGCTTACTAGGAATCGAATTGAACAAAAAATAAATAAAAAACCTCTGCAAGCAAAAAGTATCCACATCCACCTGCCACAATTTAACAAGGCCCATTCCAAGCATGCATTCAGAAAACAGGCACCATCTTCAATAACCACATCGTCAAGAGAAGAATAGATTAGTGCATTTCTCTGAAACAGGTAGGCATGGTCCATTGATAACATTAACAAACAGGACGAAACTACAAACTTCTGAACACCGCAGACCTAGAACATGACGAGAACAGATCCTAATAAAAGCAGACCTAGAACATGAACTGAAACGTCTAGTAGTGATCAACAATCAATCGCGGCGAGCGAAACGCCTAGGCGCGCTCCCCACGGATGCGACGGGCGAGCTGGATGTCCTTGGGCATGATGGTGACGCGCTTGGCATGGATGGCGCAGAGGTTGGTGTCCTCGAAGAGCCCGACGAGGTACGCCTCGGCGGGCCTCCTGCAGCGCGGCGACGGCGGAGGACTGGAACCGGAGGTCGGTCTTGAAGTCCTGCGCGATCTCGCGGACCAGGCGCTGGAACGGGAGCTTGCGGATCAGCAGCTCCGTGCTCTTCTGGTACTTGCGGATCTCGCGGAGAGCCACGGTACCGGGGCGGAAGCGGTGCGGCTTCTTCACCCGCCGGTGGCCGGAGCAGACTTGCGCGCCGCCTTGGTCGCCAGCTGCTTCCGAGGCGCCTTGCCGCCGGTGGACTTGCGCGCCGTCTGCTTCGTGCGGGCCATGAGTGGGAGTGGAGGGGGCGGGTGGTGATTTGGGCTCGGAAACGAGGGAGTTCTTGGGAGATTTTGGTGCGCTGCTTCGAGTGGGGGATTCGGCGGTGGTTTCGGTGCGTTTAAGTAGCGGTGGGGTTTCGGAAATTGGCGCGCGGGTTTGAAATTTCTCTGCGGTTTTGGGCAAAAAATTGGGGCTTTTGGAGGGATCCGGGGAGCGCGGCTGCGGCGCCAGCGCTCGCGGGGGAGAGGAGCAGGGTTTCGGTAATAGGTGAGCGTGAGCCCTTGGATCAGGGTGGATTCGACGGTGGGGATGGCTCCTGCAGGGCTGCCACGGATCGTGATCCGCATGTGTGGCTGAACAAACTCTCTGGCGCACAATTCGGCTGCCCCGGAATTGATCGGTGCTATGCTAGGCATAGAAATGAACTCGCGTGTGCTCAAGATGAACGGCAGACCTTCTTCTTCGCCTGGCTGCCAAAGTGCCAATGGTCCATTTCAAACGTGCTCATGCTAACTTGATGTTAAAATTCATGTAATCAGAGGCTTAGACTAAGTCAAATGTCCTTAGGTTAGATTAGATTTTTAAAAAAAATATATTATTAACATTTGTCTCCACGTGGGTTTATATAATGAATATATCTTATCGTTATTTAATAGTATTTATTACACAACATAAATGTTATTTCATAGATTTGATTAAAATTGAGATTAACTGGCTCGTCGAAAATGGAAGGATTATGTAATATTTTGGAAATGGAGACAATATGATTGACATCAAGGTTAGTTTGGTTTCCAAATAATTTTTGCTAAGCCTTGCCAACAAGAGCAAGGCTAACCTTGCCAGCATGAGTATGCCAGATTGGCTCTCCTGTGATGACATGGATTTGACATGGATTTTTCTTGCCAGCAAAACTTTATGTAAGTTTGTCTACCCACCAAATTGTTATCCCTTATCCTATTCTAATTGAGCACGGTTATTAGGTGAGGAGGACAAAGCCTAACATATCCTGTTTTTGCTTTGCTACGCAAGCTAACCGCCGCGCAATAAGCAAATCCTTGATGGAGTAGGCAAGCTAATTTGACTCTTTTGCTCAAATTCAAAATAAAAAATCACCATCAAAGCTCTCTTATCACTTCACCATAGCATATTGCCCCATCATCCAACTCAGTAGTGAGTATTCATTTAAGAAATTAGTAGCCGTGCAAACTATCTAAGTGTCCTGTAGAGGGCACTACGATTTCATCTGACAATAGCCAAATGCGTCAAGTGGATATTGCGTTGTAGTAAGGAAGCCACTCCATTCAAGATTATGGGCCCGTTTGGTTCACTGCCTCCACTTGCCATGCCACACCCGTGGCCGCCACGGTGCGGTGGTCGTTTGTTTGATCGCGGCAAACCGCCGCCACGCTTTGCACAAAGATGTCAATCTTTTGCACCGCCGCTTTTGTCGCCATGTGCCTAATAATTGTCTTGCCGATTTTGTCGCTTCCTCCTCGTCTTTGCTCCGCTAGCCACGATAAGAGGCAGGTCGCTTGTCGTGCCGCGGGCGGCGTTGTGGCGAGTGTGGCGGCCGATTTGGTCGCCACAAAAGTGTGGCGAGGGCGCTGTGGCGGTGGCAGACTGCCGCTGCAAACCAAACAGCCCCTATATGTTTGTTTCCATGTTATTTTTGCGCTAGTCATAAGAAATGAACAAAAACAACATCTTTCTAGGCCAAGTGTAGGAATTGCAAGACTCGCAAGCAACATTGTGAGGTTTAGGAGCCTAGGCCGTTATGTAATATGCCATTGATAAAAAAAAGGCTTCGAATGCTCCTAATGCGCCCAATGCAAGGCCTCAACATGCTCCAGATGACCCAAACTCATCAGCTTGCAATCTATTTCATCTTCAACCATGCCCATTGATCTTAATAAAGGATAGATAGGAAGTGGATAGCTCTGACCTGGCTTGGATGGAGAACCTAATGATCAACGATATGGAATCCATCATCTCATGGAAGAGATCAACCTCATCTCCTAAAAAATATACGAAGCCCATCAATTACAAGTGTTGTTTAGCAAGTAGTAAGTATAGTAGAAACATGTTTGGTAAGACCTTTTTGTGGCTCTCTGTGGCTCCAATAGTGTAACAACGTTGTTTACATAAACTCTCTCCTATCTAAAATGAATTAGGGCCACGTTTAGTTGGCTAAAGTTTTACTAAAGTTTTGCAAATTTTTAGACTCTCTCTCCATCGCATCACATTAAATACACCAAAAGACATATGTTCGGAGTATTAAATGTAGGTAAAAAAATAACTAATTACACGTTTTTAGATGTACATTGGCGAGGCGATTCTTTTGAACCTAGTTACCCCATGTTTGGATAATATTTACCACTAACAAACTAAACGTCGTCTTCTGAGTGTCTTCTGAGAGTTCGAACGATGCTTTTGGCAAAACTTTAGCCAACTAAACGAGGCCTAGAGCAAAAAGAAACCATAATTTATGACTCCTGAGCTTATTGGAGCTGGCCGAAGAGCCAAGCCAAGTTTGGGCCCAGTGGTCAGTAGCCTGGTAGTGCGTACTGCAGGCACGTGTACTCAGGTTCCAGGCTTCCAGCCGTGACCGTGAACCAGCGAAACCAATCCGCCGCGGAGCTGCCAGATGGCGGTTTGCCATTCGCTACCATTAACCGCCCACGGATTGCGATCCGCGTGAGGTCCGCCAAATTAATCGTAGCCCTTCATTCCCACGCGATCCGACGGCGTCCATCCCACCTCCCTCCCCACTCGTCCCCAAAATTTTCCGCGCTTCCGAGCGCCAAATCCCCCCCGCCTCCTCCTATTTATACCACCCTCGTCTCGCTCAAATCCCCCACAGAAAAATCCAGAGCCACCGCATCTTCTCCCATTTCAAACACCCGAGCTCGCACCCAACTCCGCAGCCCAATCCTCCATCCGCGATGGCCCGCACGAAGCAGACGGCGCGCAAGTCGACCGGCGGCAAGGCCCCGAGGAAGCAGCTGGCGACCAAGGCGGCGCGGAAGTCTGCTCCGGCCACCGGCGGCGTGAAGAAGCCGCACCGCTTCCGCCCGGGCACCGTCGCGCTCCGCGAGATCCGCAAGTACCAGAAGAGCACGGAGCTGCTGATCCGCAAGCTCCCGTTCCAGCGCCTGGTCCGCGAGATCGCGCAGGACTTCAAGACCGACCTCCGCTTCCAGTCCTCCGCCGTCGCCGCTCTGCAGGAGGCCGCTGAGGCATACCTCGTCGGGCTCTTCGAGGACACCAACCTCTGCGCCATCCACGCCAAGCGCGTCACCATCATGCCCAAGGACATCCAGCTCGCCCGCCGCATCCGTGGAGAGCGCGCGTAGGCGGCCGGACGGATTTGTTGTGGAGCCGTCGTTGCTCGGTAGCTTGTAGTTTGTGCTCGTGTGTGGAAGGAATGATGTTGTAATCTGCAATGTCCGTCAAACCTTGTCAACCTCTTGTTGTTATCAATGGAAATCGCCTACCTTATGTGCCTAATCTTCATGTTTTGTTTGTTTCATAGCATTTCAGTTTAATTTGTTTCGCCTACCATATGTTCCTAATCTTCCTGCTGTGTTCGTTTCAAAGCGTTTCAGTTCATAATGTGTTTCTCCTCAATGGTGTGTTTATTATGTTTCTCGATTTATCATGACAACAGGTGAAATAATACCTAGTTTTCTTCAAATTTTTGTTTTCTCTTTGATCCATCTTTGTATTGTATTTCTAGGATACTGAATTCTGGATCTGGAATGTGGACTCGTTCCCGATATATTTCAGAGTATCTGCTGTCATGTTGCTCTTGCCCTTCCACCTTGGTCTATTTCTCACTTGTTTTGGGCACCGTTCTGTTGTGGCCCAAATTTGAATTTTTGATCGCATCATTGTAATCTTAAATGAATATTTGATGGAAAAGCTTAATACGGAATGCACAATGAGAAATCCATGTGCTTCATTGATCTCATCAGCAAATATTGAAATTTCTCCAGTATTATAGATTCTTAATTGGACTAAAAAGAACTTTATTGACTAGAAGGGTTTGAAACAATCTTTGTTGATGGTACTGTGACTACCAGGCTACAAAAGATAAAAAAAAATATAACTCTGAGATAAACGATTCCATTAATAAAAGACCAATGAAAGGAAAAGTATCAATACAGCAGTTTTGGTCGAATTCCAACAAGACTGATGAAGCTCATGCTATCACACATAGTACATCCTACTATTCTTAGTCACACTGCTGTTAGCCTATTACATAAATCAAATACAAGAAATCACCAGACTACCCAGTAAAGATTCACCTTACAAATAGGCAAAGGTTTTGTGTACAAATATAAAACTCAGCCCAGTCTTGCTTCTCTGTGTAAAACCTGAAAAAAATATATTCAAATCAGCTTATTCAATGGTATAGTCAAACAAACAGACACAATTACTAGATGCATGCAACAAAATTTCTGAACCATTGACAAATAAATATAAACAGAATGCTTCTTTACTGTTGAAATCAAATGTCTTTAGCAAGGGAGGTAACTCAAATTAGCTTATTGTAGTGAGATGATAATTTTGACTTAACAAAGTCAAAGTTACATCGCAGCCTAGCCCTGACAGAGAGAAAATTATGTTAGACTTCTAAATTGTCTAATTGGATGAAAAGTTTCTCTGTATTTTTTTTGTTAACTACTATATTAGATTGTGGCCTGAATTCAAGTTAGTGACAAGTGGTTGAAACTAACATCGTAGTTCATGATAATGCATGGTACTGTATAATTGTTCACCAATAAGAACAACCTCTTCAGCAAACTTTATCAGGATTGTGGTCCTTGGCCTTTGCTGGCCTTCAATTGGCACAAAATGTGCAGTAACTACAGCAGGAAAGCCAGCATTCTCTAATACACCCTACAAAAAGTCAGAAGTAATGTTTATATATTGCTCCAACAAAATTATAAGGTCAACCACTAGTAGTGGAATTTCTACCTTTACAATTCCCGCAACAAAAGCTCCACAGTTGAATGCTCCCATGTCTTTTGGCACAGAAATGAAACTGTCCAAACAGAAAGAATATTAAATTTTAGACTTGTAGAAAAAGAAGTGTGTTATGAAGTATACAGAAGTTCACAAACCGGTTAACAAGAAGTTCCTTTTCACTGATCATGTATTCATCCTCATGTTCTGTTCCCTTCTCAAGTGAGTCAGCCACCTGGTTCATAATAAAGCAACTACCAGAGTTAACAAACAATCATGTGAACAAAGTCCAGTGATAACAAGAATATCACTGGTTAACATTTACCGTCAATCATATTAAGATATGTATAAATTCTTAGGTAACATAACACGGAGCCATAGGGAGTTGGTTTAAATGTGGAGACCAAAACTAAGCAGACTGACTTGAGAGAAATATCAATCCTGTAATAATCCATATATATTATAATCACAACTATTATCCAGCAGGTGTTCAGAAACATGCAACAACCCATATTACTTGTAAGATGAGTCCAAGAGTACTCTTTGCATGCTACAGCACTGTAAGCATTGTTCAAGATATTCTATGAAACATATTAATTCAGTCTTATCCTAGAGATGCTTGTACTAAAGAGCATGCCTGACAGTGTTCCAAATGGCCGTCCTAATAAATAGCTAGATGTTAATGTATGATCACTAGTTAAACGGCAGGATCAGTCCGGTTAAGCCATATAACCACCACCAGGCAGGTAACTAAATGAATACTCCTTTTGTCCCAAAATAAGTGCACATATTTACCTCTATCAAAAGCTATTTCAACATTTGATGACTGCACTTTGGAAATAGAGATAATAAAAAAACGTGGACCATACCTATGAACTTATTTTGGGAGAAATTTCAAATGGTAGAAGTGCACTTATTTTGGGATGGAGTACTACTGAAGCTTTTGAAACCATGGTTTTTGGAAAGGGAACCAGATATTGGGCATATTTGAAAGGAATGAAAGGCATAATGAGTGGTTGCGCTAGTCATGCACAAAGTGGTATAAGCACCAAGCTCCTCAACAGATGCTAGAATTTGCTACAGACATTGCCATCACTACAGCTCATGACAAGCTATAAAGCAAGGGAGGGATAAGTTGTCATCTACAACCTTACAAGGAGATTTTCGCATGTTTTCTGGTATGAACAATACACAAGAAGTTTGCTATAGTGTTGCCCATGTGAGTATTATTGGTTTCAATGTTTCTTGTTCCTTTTTGGTACTTGCTACAATTTAGGTATGTTCTTGAATAGTTCCAGTTTTTAGGCTTACTGCCTCTATGTAAGATGAATATTGCCATCACAAAGAAGCACAAACTAAAAGGACTTGGTCAATAGACTTCTCGCGTCATGGCATTACATGCCACTTGGGTTTGGGCGTCCATCATTCATCTAGTCCATGACATTGGTTATTTTACAATCTAGGAGTCACTGATAGCAAATCTTTATGAATACAAATTGTAATCACCCAATTGTGAGAATGAATAGGAATAAAAGAGACAGTCGCAGGCAGACCATTATACCTTTCCAAACAACACTTTCCAAACAGTACTGTGGATGAATGATAAAATACCCAGAAGTCGTGTCTCTCGCCTATTTCCCTGAAGTAACAATCTAATTATCTTCCAGACATGACTGCCTCAAAACAAAAGAGTGTAGGAAAAGAAAGCAAAGAATATATATTATACCCCCTCCGTTTCAAATTATAAGTCATTTTGACCTTTTTGATTCACCTATTTTGCTATGTATCTACTATCTAGACATATATTATATGTAGATGAATAGCAAAATGGATGTACCCAAAAATTCAAAGCGACTTATAATTTGGAACGGAGGGAGTAAAATAGAGAACACATTATCTTTTTTCTTTTTTAAAAAAATGGAGAGTACTTGAAATCATTGCACATATTTTATGATCCTTTTACCCTATAGAATTCAATGAAAACAAAGAGCCGATGCAGTGACCCTACAGTTGTTATTATTTGGATACTCATATATGATATATTCAGATTTTGAGCTAGAAAGAATTATCCAATCAAAACTATTTTTTGTAAAGGAACATATATGAATACAAAATATTATCTGCAAAAATGGCGCATCAAAATTGTTCCAATATTTTACAAAGCTCGTTATATGACCAAGCAAACAAATTAGTATCAAACCTTCTCCCTGTGACAGAGTAGTTCAAGCACCCTTGCACCAACAGCATAACCAGCATCCTCCAGCCTGTGCATGAAACAAACAAACAGGTGTAGCCCTATAAATCAATTTACCGAAATAATTTATCTGATTTGGGTATAAGTTAGTAGTATGCAGTGATCACTAAGAGCTATACCCCTTGTCCCCATATCAATCAAGGCAAGATAAATGAAGGCGCACGGTAGAAAATAATCAATCAACCTCAATACGGTTAAATCAAACAAGACCAGAAAAGTATATACACAATAGTTACCTCCGTTCAAGCTCAGTAATGTTATCAACTTGAGTCTGATTGTACTGGACCAACTCGGAGAACAAGAATGCAAATGCACTCAAACCGACCTACAAAAGGAAAAATACTCGTAAGCCTGTATGGTAAGACAATGAGACAACAAACTTCCTAGAAAACTTAGATATCACCAAGCATAACAGGAAAGCTTATAATAGTCTTTGACCTCTTATTTGCAGAATTTGTCAGGAACTAAGTAACATCGTCACAAAGAAATAAGCATTTAATGTCTGGCCATTAATAAGACCGTCACCGGTAAACCTTATGCTACAAAAAAATGTTACGGTTGGCAAAACATATTCCTGCAAAAAAAAAATGAAAATCTAAGGTTGCTGGTTCAAATAAAAGGGTGAGGCCACTCAGGCCCAGCGTCATAAAGTTTAGGCTTGACAGACTGAATTGTAATTATAAAGAATCAAGCTAATGGGAGCCTTAGAAGTCAATTTTGTTGCCCCTAAATACAAAGATAAATAATGAAATGTCAAGCTGAGTTCGGGTAATTCCCCTCTGCATTATTGTGTCCCCGCGCCCCCTTCTCCAGTGGTGCACCTAGCAGCCACCCCCTCCTCTAACGTATCTCACCCATGTGGTTACTGCTCAGCCCTAACCACATAAGCACTTGACGATTTGGTATGCAGAGCCAGCCCTATTTCCACTGCAATGGGACCTAATCTGATCTATACAACAAACAAATGACTAACGGAGATCAAAGAACAGATGCAGCCTCTACTGGCATATGCCCAGAACTCGAGCAGTAGATGAAACATGAACCAACCGTGAATCCTGCAATCTATGTTCCACAGCCACAAAGGGAAGTAATGTCACCAAAAGAGCCAATTCAAATAGATCAGCTTCTGGTGGAAAACGAAACAACCTCAGATGGATCAGAAGGAATAATAAGTTTGACACCAGGGATCAGGAGCCACGCTGTAAATGCAACATGGCAATCAAAACTCCTATAAATTATTGTTTCCTGAGTACTATGGTAACAACCCCTTATGCTGGCTACATAGACGCAAATACTTCTTTTATATCTCAGAAAAATGGGGAAAAAAAAATGTTTCTAGCATTCTTCCACCTGACAGGTCACACCTTAACCTGGTTTATGTGCCTAGAAGAATATGAGATAACTGCTTTATGGCCCTTTTTTTTGCAACTACAAAATGCTTCAAACTTTCACCAAGAAATAACAGTCTGGGACAATTGTCAACAACTCAAGAGGTGGGATGACAGGAGGAATATACAGATCCATTTATAACCAAGATCTCTCAGGTGAAAAATCTATGGCTGGCCCAACAATTAATACTATTCACAGCAGAATTAACAGATCTCTTCTATCTCTCACATAAGTCAGGCTCTGCGGATCAGTTACCATGCCACTGCTTGAACAAAACTGATCGACACCCAACATCAAACAAGTCTCAAAAATGCAGCTACATCTCACGCCACTGCTCCCACAGGCTGCAAGAGACTTGCCTACAGATTACAGGCTACATCCTAGTGCCTTCCTATTAGAGCCTATGGGGGACCAAGGAACTAGAAGGGATCGCCGTCCCAGCAAAACGAGATGCATGGCAAAAAAAGATCGACATCTTGAGGACAAATCTAGGGAGGCAGTGCGCACACAGATCCAAGGGGAATTGAAGGCAGAGACAGCACATACCTCCTGCCTGCCACGGCTTAGGGGCTTGTCAAGGACGTTGGCGTACTGCTTCGCCTTCCCTACACCGATCATCTTGCCAGCCCCTTAGCTGCAGATAAATTAAGGTACAAGTTACAAAATGTACCATGAACATCGCATGATGAAAAATCCCCATATCATATTCAAATAAAACCTTTATTAGCCAACAATATGCATATCTAAAGACACACAACTATAATCGAGACTTTTGCCATTCATGTTCGACTCATAAGATTTAACAAGCCAGTTCATAAAAAAAAAAAATCAATTTCCTTCGGCTAGGACTAATGACGAGGGGCGCACCCAGTAGAGGACATGTATGTACACATAAACATCCAATAAATTTTGCAGAACAAAACGAAGAAGTTTGTAGGCATAATACATGTATACTGCACTTGTAATTGGATCAGATCAGATCAGATCCGAATATAGATAGCTTGGGTTTGGGAGCTCCGTTTTGCACAGCAGGAATGGAAAGGGGTGACCGTACCTGGTGGGTGCTCGTCGCCGGCGAAGGTGAGATCTAGGCACCTGGCAAACGGCGGCGGCGGTCCACCAGTCACCAGACAGAGCGCACGCGACTACGCGGGGAACGGCCGAACGTGAGAGAACCGATAGAGTGTGTGTGCCCGCTGCCCGGCCCCCGGGGCGAACTGGAGGGTAGGTTATTTTCACTAGAG
>JADLZK010008895.1:0-107646 GCA_015847255.1 Hyparrhenia diplandra
GTAACCCCAAATAGTTAACCCCTCAAGCTAAGTTAATTAGTGTATCTCTTAACGCTCGTCCGTTTTCAACCTTAAGTAGGAGGTTTAGTCGTTTCGTGCTAGGATTGATCCTCTTATGGTTCTTGATTCAGCCGAGTGCTGACGCAACGTGCCAGTTCATTGCTGACTTAGAACATGCTACCAAAGCATTTTCATTCTTTTACAAAAGCAATCAAGACTGTGGCATTCAATTTGTCACCACATGTGTGCTCTTCTCCACCGGCACCGCGTCGTCGTCGTCATGTATATTGTGGCCTTTGCAGATATGCTGAGCCCTTGCACAAGCCCAATAGAACTGAATGCTAAATCATTTCTCCAGGCTAGGGGAAGAAGGATGCCCCGCTCCCCAGTTGTCGCCGCCAAGAAATTCTCCCCGTCACAGCTCCCGTAACCGAAAAGCGAAAGCTGAGCTACTACTTGCAGTTCGTGCAGCAGCCTCCAAAGCAGCACGAACAGAGCAATGGCCCTATCTACATGGAGGAAGGTAGGTCTTTCCAACCTCCAATGAAGTGTGGTGGAGTCCAAGAAAATTGAATTACTCGTTTTATAATTCTTTATGGTTTACTATGATTTTTCAAAGATTCAACTAAAAATAAAGAAAAGATAAAATTCACCTTCAAAACCGTTCTAGGGAGTTAAAATGCAATGTCTAAAAGCCTCGAGGGAGGTGTTTGCCCGGTTTTTGTGATTTAAAGAGGAAAAACAGACTTTCACAAAAGTTAAAAGAGGAAAAGAGGATTTTTCACTATCTTTTTTTTGGAGAAATTACACAGTATAACGCAGATGCTTACAACACTCACACACACTCACTCCTATGAACAATTTCGAAGGAATTAGCACCCGGCGAATCTAGAGATTCCCGAGGTCACCATTATCGCCTCGTTGTCAATTTTAACGCCGCTACCACTTTAACACATAACGCCAATAAATTCTGAAAAAACCCACGAAAAAAAGGTGCGAGTATTTGAACCTCTCATGGATAGCGTCCCACATGACCATACTATCATTGGACTACAAGCCGATTCACATTTGCTATCTTTTTCTTAGCAACTGTAGACAAATATGGGTGGAACAGATCTGGATTGCTCGGAATGATCCTGATGGGCCGTTCACGCCAGACGCATCCACGACACGGTTTCGCCATACGTTGGGCCGTAAAGCCGAGATCTGCACTTAGCCCAGTAAGTATCAGCTGTAGTGCAATGCAATACTACAATGCAACGCAATGATGCAGCGGGAGGGGCAAAGGCTGACATGATGGGGCCGACACAATGAGTAGCGTATTTCCCTTTCCTTTAGCTCCAAGCTTTTGCACTCACTCGAGAGGCATATTTTCTTGCCAGCAGCACCCAGCAGCGGCGCGGCGCCATATCATGTCATGATCCGTTCCGTCGTGATGTCACGAGACGGCAACCGCATGGATGGCATGCCGATCATATACAGGCAGCCATCGATCGGCGACGGCGAGAGAACATGGCGCCATGATTCTTTGGAGATGGCGATGTATCCGTCAATCCTTTGCTCACTTGGGATCCTCTTTTTTCCAGCAACAAGTGCAGCGCCCGATTAGTAAAAAGGACGCAAAGTGGCCTGGAGAAAGAAAGCCCCATACTCCGTGGGCTTCCTTTCGAAACGTGTCATGGCCATTTTTTAGCCAACAAAATACTAATAAGTTCAAAGATTAAAATATTCACTTGATCAAAGTAAAAACATACTAAATCTGTTTCAAATTGTAGTTTGTTTGACTTTTTCAACCTCAACTTTGACCACTTGTCTTATTCAAAATTTTGTGTAAAATATTATTTCTTTTGTTGTGGATTGCTTTTATTAACAAATGCTCTTTAAGAATGACTTAAATTTGACTAGTTTTTGTGTAATTTTTTTGAATAAAACAGTGATCAAAGTTAGGGTTAAAAAAATTCAAGCGAACTATAATTTAAACGGAGGGAGTACTTTGTATGCCACCATGCATGACAAAATGCAATGCACATGCATGATTGAGTGATAAATAGATTTTGATAAAGTAAACCTCAACGTCTAGATCGCGAAAATGACTATAAGCTATTGTAGCAACTAGGAGTGTTGCTTAAGACATGATCCATTTATTAAAAATACAAAAAGGAGCATTCGAATGAAAGGTGAGTATTATAAGCATTAGAGATTTAACTTAACGGTATATATGGATAAAATTACATCAACTTATAGCATCAAAACTTGAAAGCTTAAACCTATATTGTTGACATCATTGACACATGTGCTACAACAATTGTTTTCTAACTTAAGCTAAGCTTTTTCAATTAGTGAAGACATCATAAGATTATAGCATGTCCATAAGCACGTACGGGTGAAGTTAACTAGCGTTGTTTCAATTAGTTGCTAACCTAAACTAACACAAACTTTTTAATACTTATATATTTCCTATAAAATTGCTAGCTCATACAAATACTTATATAATACTCCATCTGTTTCAGAAAAAGAGATGTGCTTGTCAAAGTTTCTTAACTTTAACTAGGTCTCTAGAAAATACGTGCAACATTTATATCTTCAAATAAGTTTATTATGAAAGAATATTCGAAGATCTATCCAATAATACTAATTATATATCATCAATATTTATATTTTGTTATATGTACTGGTCAAAGTTAAAGATTGATGACTTTTTGGAAGCGAGAATGATTTTTTTTTTTTTTTTTTTTTGATATGACTAGTGAAGCTGGTCCTGTGCAAGGAGAGAGCCCTATAGGGTTGCCAGGAGGCAGAAGTGTTATGCAGAAGAGATGTGCATGGGGTTGGAAAAGGCAGAAGGAATCCTGCTACTTATAATATGAGTAGAACAAAGGGCGCTTGGAACAAATTCTTATCGTACGATTTGGCCTGGGGAAGGGGACAGATCAAAAGTTTGCAAACAAACACACATAGCATAGCCCAATACGTACCCATCTCCATCTAGCCTAAATGTGTCTGGTCAACTCCTTGCCTATGTGAGACTGTACATGATGACTCGTTTTTTGATGTTTGTATCTTTGGGGTTATTGCTGAACTTGCTAAACCTGCTGTAGGTAGAGTCGACTTCAGAGCGTTTCAGAGGTACAGTGGTCGACTGCAGTTGTATGGCAATGGACAGACATGCACCTTTTTTTATCTTCTTCTTTCTTTGGCCATGAACAATTGACAAGGTGAACTGCACTGGTCACAAAAGCAAACAAAGGTGACGTCGACTTGAAAGAGCTGCCTGTACCTCCAGGAACGATTGAACGAAAGGAGCTACGAAGGCAGCCACGGAATCTCCCAAGAAGCAGAGCGCTACAGGTGCATGGGTAAAGCCGAGTTCAGAACGACGAAGCCGGCCATGCATTGGCCCTTTATTTGATTGTATGATTGTAGGAGTAAAAACTTGCAACAGTAGATGCATGTTCAGAGGGTGCAACTTTGTTCCTTTCTGTCAAGCCAAAGTCACCGGGTAAAGAAAGCTCAGGAGAACAAGAACTTGAGAGCTTTTCTCCTGAAAAATGAAGCGATCCATGAGCATGCATCATGGAGCAATATGGAGCCCCTGATGAGGCCTAAAGATACGGGCGATCGAGCCCTAGCTCCGGGTCGCATATAAATGGGAAGAAAAGTTGCACAGGGCGAGGGCTAAACCATGGCGCATGCATTCATGTATGTATGCTTGTCCCATGGCATGGACTTTTGCATGGATGCAAAGAACAAAATCAAAGGTGGCCTAAGGCCTAACACATCAACAGGTAACCTTTTCTTGCTCTCCCAGCCAGGCAGTCACAGAGGAAAGCGTAATTGGAAAGTGGATTCCCCTAGCTGAGCTCTCTCTCTTTCACAGACAATGCGGCTAGCTGCGGGCGTTGATGCATCTGCGTAAAGATCATTGGCCCCAGTTTCCGCTCGTTGCACACACTGCATCAGAATCACTGCAGAGTGCTGCTGCTTCTGCCGCCGCCTGCTGGTGTAATGGAGGTGGACGTGATCCAAGGCTGTGTGCCTGCAGCGCTCCAATAGACGCATACATGGGTCCGCGTTCATCATCTCTCTGATCATTTGGGGTTCTTCTCTGTAAGTTGTGGAGCCGCGGCTGCTGATGGATCGGCGTCGAATTGTTCTGTCAGTGTCGTGTGTGACATGGCGGTGTCAATCAGAGACAATAATTGTACACGCACGAATTGGTCGACCTCGGTCTCTTGGTTTGCAACTTCCTGCGCTGGACCAGGCTGTTCGGGATTATTTTACACGCCCCGCGGCTATTGCTTTGGTTAGTTACGATGGGTAGACGTGGTAATAGCCATGTGAACTCTCACCAAACCTCCATATTGTAATACTAGGACTCTGGCAGAAATTTCTAGATTGCGTGGCATGGGAGCACAATTACTTATGCCTTCCTTCCAAAAGAATTGAAAACATTTTAGTTTCATTCAGTTAAATGACAAAAGGGACTTTGCTCTGTCGCCGAGCACGAAGCGATCCATGAGCATGCATCATGGAGCAATATGGAGCCATTCCCTTCTAAGGCGGCGACGGCAATGGCGGCGTTGCCTCCAGTGAAGTTCGAAGGAGGTTAGTTATGGTCTTTCTCTTTGCGGCGGGAAAGGATCTCTTGTACACCCCCGTGTGCTTTTCGTTCGTGTCGGCGACTCCATCATCCGGTGGACTATCTAGTGGGCTTCTGCTTCTATTTGAAGGTGGTAGCGCCATCTTCTTTTCCCTGCTGCCCGGGTGGGCTTCCGGTGGAGATTGCTCCTCCTTTTGCTCCGTCATTGAGATAGCCGATGTCCTTTCAGTGTCCTAAATCCATACTGTTGGGAGGTCCGAGGTGGTGGATCTTCGGCTTTACCATGTTGTGAAGTCTTCTAATGGAGGATTTGGAGGTTCGTGCTTCATTTTTGCTTCTGGCATGGGCGGAATGAAGATGCTGTTGACGAATAGGATTCTGGAGGTGCCAAGGAAGATACACAGGAGTCCTAGGGACTTCTTTGTAATTTTCTTTTCTTTTACGATCTGGTTTGTAAAGGGGATGTATTGTGGTGTCCTTTAATTAATATATCTCTTCCCTTTCGCAAAAAAGGACCTTACAATGAAGTTTAGACTCTAGTTAGATTTAGGGCATGTTTGAATTCTCATGTCTAAAGTATAGTTGCTTATAAAGTTGAGAACTAAAACTTTAAAAACTTGAGCTCATTGTGTGATCCAAAGTTTCATGAAATGATCCAAACAATTCAGTTTTTCGCCCCCACGCCGCTTGAGTAGGAAGCATGTGAAAGGTCCTAATGGCTAGAGGGGGGGGTGAATAGCCTATTAAAAATTCTTGCAACAACACTAAGCACCCAGATTAGTAAATAAGATGGCGGCTATTAAGCAATGCAACAAGCTATCTAGGCAAGCCACAAGTCAATTCTATTGTCTCTAATCCACTCGAAGGCTATGTTGCTAGTTTACTCCCTAGGTGAACAAGCAAATTCTAGCTAGATTACAACTAGGAGCTAACAAGACTAAGCAACCTAACACACTACTCAAGCTAACAAGCTAAGCACCCTAGCAAGATATATTACCAAGAAAATGCAAAGAGGTGCTCGAATACAATACCACCGTTGCGAGTAGAGGTTGTGGCCAATCACCGTGTACAAGAAATCTCCAACGAGCACAACAAGGTTGACACGATGATTTTTCACCGAGGTTCACGTGCTTGCCCGCACGCTAGTCCCGTTTGTGGCGACACACTCACTTGGCGTATGCTAAAGCAATGGCCGGTGCCAAGACCCCTATGGGCGCTCAAGCAAACGATCACAAGAGAGGGTCCAACAAGCCACGAGCAATCCACTAGTGCTCCTTTTCGCGAATCTCCCGCTGGGTAAGGAACGACCCCTCACAATCACCACCGGTGTGGCCTCAAACAAGCTCCACTTGAGCTCAACACCGCCTCTTGCTCCAAGCCCGCTAGGGGCAAATTCCCAAGAAAACAAGAATCCCTTGGCTTCTCCAAGGATGAAGTGCCTCTAGATACAACCGATGATGCAATGCACTTCTATCACTCTCAATCTCACCAAGAACGAGTTGGTGGTGAAGAGATGAGTGGAGAGGAGTATCAAATGCTCACTAGCAAGTTGGAAGCTTCAAATGTGCAAGAGAGAGCCTAAGGAAACGACCAACCAAGTATATATAGGGCTCCTCTCGAAATGGAGCCGTTGCTCAAAAAATTTGCTCTCTGCTTGGCGGGGGTGGCCGGACGCAAGACCGACGACGGAACCACCGGCGGGACGTCGCCGAGTCCGATCGCGAGTCCGATCATCGCTTCCGGTCACTACCGACAAGGGTCGTGCCCCACGGTGGCGCCCTTCCCGTGCGGGCGGATCGGCGGATCCCGTCGATCACGGAGCGTCCGGCCGGGGTCCGTCGCGCCGTCAAAAATGCCAAAAATGCCGCTGCATGGCTCTACGCGGGAGCGCACCCACCGAACCCACGGTGCGTGCGTCCGGTCACTTTTCGGCGTGTGTCGGTCGGCTGAAACAACGGCTTCTTCATCTTTTTCTTTGCTCTTTGCTTCAAACTTTGCCGCTTTGTCGCCATGGGTTGCCAACACGTCCAAGATGACCACGTTATCACCAATGTTAGCACGTCGAGATGTTAGGCAAGATCGGTTAGTGCTCTCATGTCCTAAATGCAACATGCAAGTCAATTGGACCTAGAAGCACTTCATGCAAGGATTGTCAGCGGCATCCCCTCTTGATAGTCGGCTATCTATCCTATAATGTGATCACACGCTCTATCGTGTCTTGATGACCGAAAGGAAAAACCCTATCAAGTATACCTTTGCCTTGATCTCCGGGTTCCTCTCAAGCCGATCACCGAGCTTTGACGATCCATCAAGTCCACCGACATGGTCCATGTTCATGATCATCATGCTCCTTGTCATCCATCTAATCCTTTCTTAAAGTCATCACTTAGAGCAAAGGATTAGTCCACAAGTGTGTCATCAATTTCCAAAACCAAACATGAGATTTCAGCATCGCCGGCACCCCAAGCCACGCCCCCTTTGCACCTCGGCCCCTCCTCTCCCCACCTAGCCATTGCCGGAATGCGCCCAGGCCCACGCTGGCACAAGGAACGCCGCGGCGGCGACGAGGGTTCCTTCCTCTCCCCCTAGCGGTTTGCGGTCAACAAGGAGGCCGCTAGGGGCTGGATCCATGCGGGGCTCGACCGGCGACGGGGGGTGCTCTCCGTGTGGCGGTGTGGAAGGTGTTCATGGTTGCGCCGAGCTCTCCGAGAGTTGTTTCCGTGGCCGAGGAGCACCGGCCATGGCGGCGAGGGCGCGGCGGCGCTGCGCACCCGCAACAACAACTCCCGGGTGGTGGTCGGCAGCGACGTGGTCACAAACGTCTCCCCAAGGTTGTGTGGCATGGCATTGTGAGGCTAGCATCGGGGGGCCGTGCCCAGCGGTACGTGTCGTGTTGGACAATGCATAAGCCTATAGAGATACTCTTTTTGGACATAGGGAGTGGCCGACAACTATTAATTATTAGCATAGATTACTTGGATCCACTTGCTAATATTGTTGCATAGTTGGTTGGAGACGTAAACGAACTATTAGCACATTTTTGCATTTTCCACCATTTCATTACTTAATTGTTAGTAGGCCCTATACTTACTAATAGTTGTTTTCTTGAGGTAAAACTTACTAATAGTTAGTGGTGATCTATTAGCATGCCTGTTTGGATCCTCGTTTGGTATCTAGGGGGCTATTGTTAGTTGCTAAAAATTAGCCTAGGTGCTAAATATGAGCGCTAATATATACGGTGTATAGGCTAGACATTAATTAAGCATGCTTCTCTAAACAAGTTTATTATGTATTTTACTATAGTTATACTTATTACGTATCATAAATTGAAGTTCTTTTTTATATATACCTAATTAAATTAAAAATAATTTATTTTGCTGAGAAATAAGATACAACCTTATTTTAGGAGGGTACCTATCACTGAAAGGGAGGGTCCGTCAAGTATAATGCACACTGTAGCAGTGCAGCAGCACAGTAGCACTAGCCACAACCATCCGCGGTTTGCTTAGCGGTTGTGTGGGATTTGGCATTTTGCTTGGGGTGAGGGGGCACGTGATCAGCGTCTCACCAGCAACGTAACAACTACTTGATGCAGGACCATGCCCTCTTTTCTCCACCCCACTCTAACAAAACCTATGGATTCCCAATGAAGAGCTCTACACATCTTAGCCTGCATTCTCACTTATCATGAGCAAGAAAACCCGGAGGAGAGGAGAGGAAGTGGATGGATGGAAACAGTGGTGCACACCATGTCTAGAGCAGAAAAAGGGAGGTAGTGCACTGTTGGCTCATGTGCTATCCTCCATGTGTTGGCAATGATTTTCCATCTTGGAAGGGTGGTGTACTACGATGCATGCAGCAGTACTAAGCTGCTGTGTTATATTTATTCCCCAGGCAATGAGGCGTAGTAGAAAGAAAAGCAGACACGCTTACAAGTAGTAGTTGTTACTGCAGCTACTGTGTGTGTGTGTGTGTGTGGCTGTGGCCATGACCATGGAAAAAGAGGTGGTACTGCTGCTTTAGAATCTGTCACGTCTCATGTTTTCCGCTATTCCCAAGCAGCTGCCGCGGTACAAACAATCAGTGTAGAGTAATCATTTGCGAGAATTCCACACCCTTTTTCTTTGCTTTGAGGCGAGCTGAGCGAGGCTAAGCAAATGAAAAGTGCCGGGGCGCTAGCATCCCGGCGCCTTCTTTTGTCTTCTCACTCACACTGCTCACTTTGTCCTAGTTGCTAGAGCCCCACTTTCAGTCCCCTGAGACGTGCCTGCAGCCGTTGCCCGCCAACGTCATAATTCTTGCTTTCTAGCTATACTACCAGCAGGCTAAACACATCACCTGGTCTGAATTTTCTTAGCGCTAGGGCATCGGCAAACCTTTTACTAGATAAGAGTACAATGCTTAAGGTTCATGCTACATTAATTGCTTGGGAAATTTAAATACCATATCATCAGAAATTCTTAATTTCTTGGAAAGTAGCCCTGTTTTAACCAGATTCCAGTGCATTGCCATCCCCAGCTCCTACTCCTATAGACGAGCGATAGCAGGCTTAGCAAGCTATAGAGAAGCAGGCGACCAACTACGCATAGCCGGGAGGGTAAGCATATGTATAGCTTCACCAACTAATGCATCTCACAACTAGGCCCCGGACATTGACCCGGCCAAGCAACAAGCTGAGGGCACGCGCATTTTGGTGCCATCTCCTCGCAAGGTATGTGCGTGGCAGCGACCAGCCAGACTTCCAGCCATCAACAGCAGCAGTGAGTGGTCCATCAGATCAAGATCTTGTTCCGCTTGCCCCTATTACTCGCAAAGTAGTAAAATGATCGATCGCCAATATTGGGATTGGGGCTTGCCGGCTTGTTGCTTCTGTACTTTCGAAGCTTTAATGGCTGGGATCATCGATCGTCTTGTTCTAGTCCAAAAAAAAAAAAATAGTGAAGAAACTGATGGAACCCCCGTTTTTTTTTTTCAAACATGATGAGCCCATTACCGTAATTTTTCCAGGAACGGCCAAGAAAAAAAGATCGAAAGAGACCAAGACAATGAAGGACGATGCAAAGATATTTTAATTATACACAGATTTGTTGCCCATAGCATTGCAAAAATATATAGGAGTACTCAGTATCCATGCAGCATGAGATGGCTAATACCATCTACTGGTGGTGTTAGGGACTGCTCTAGGTGCTCTCATAACTCAACATTTTTCTCGTTCTGTGCGTGTAGAGCCAAATCCATTTGGCAAAAAGAAAAAAAAAATGGAGCAGAGCGGTCTCAAAAGAGCCCTTTTGGATCCCTCTATCTTGGAGTAATTGAAATCTACTTCATAAATTAGGCTATTTGGCTTGGGATATAGTCGCTTTTCTAAAAAATGCTATTTGGTGTGAAATTTGAGATTACACAACTTTACTTAAGTTCATAAATAAGACCATCTCAAATTCATAAGGTGAAAGATATGAAATGGATTATATAGATCACCATGTTAAGTTTGTAATCTCCAACACAAGTAAAGTTATAGATATTATATGTGCCTAAATTACAATAAATTCAATTTTCAAAGATCTAAAGGAGCCTAAATGTTATGGATAAACAAAGCTGCATAAAAAATGAGCTTATGCACTATCCAGTCCACTCCAAAGAGTGGGCACTTCCCTCAAAAAGAAATGTAAACAGCGTGACATATTTTGTTTGAAACATAACACTGGCGGACAAGTTGAACCAGTAATCGAAGTTTAATTCAATGGACCCCTCAGCAGAGATGACACACCGATTTCTTGTCAATAGATGTAGCACTCGGACTTCAACGACAAAACAAATTTCATGAGTCAAAAAGAATTCAAACATTCCTACTTTTTCGGGATCCATCAAACATGGAAACACAAGGGGCATATTCATTCCTCAGAAATGCCAAAAAGAGAAACATAACTAAAAAGCCAGGAGCAGCAACAGAATGACAAGGTACACACCTCTTGTTAATATGGATGCCAATCATGATGTACGATGTTGAAACATATTTTAATAACGAATATAGTAGAAAAATGTGTGGTCAAACATATTTTAAATTCACTATCGTCAGCCTGTTTTGTAATATCTCTTTTTCTATCGTCTAATAAAATTTGCCACAAAACTCTTTGCCATCTTTTCAAAAAATTCAGTATCGAATATTATCGTTGAACTACTGACTCATTATCACAAATCATTTCAGGCAGTTGTTGAAATCTATATGTTCTTGAAAATATGATCATGTTTTAGAATTGATATAAAATCAGAAATCAGAATTGGAGGTGAGGAACATGCTATCCTATTGAGCACACTACATCAAAGCCATAAGCAAAAGCTACTTCTCAGAGAAATGCAAAGTCACTAACCACGAAAAACGTCAAATATCATCTAAAATGATCTAGCTGAATTACACCACGTTAGGGATTCAAGGTGTGTTTAGATTGTTCTTGCAAAAAGAAAAAAAAAAAAGTGATACGAGCAAAATGGCTCGAGGTGGAGGTGAGTACACAAAAAGACTTTTGCATTTATTTGTTCTCTACCACAACTAGTAGGATTAATGCTGATCTAGCTGAATGGAACACTGAACCGACAGGAAGGGAGACTTAAGTATAATTTTGTGTGGACGTGAATATACCTGACACAGTTTCTATTTAGAATGAAGCTAAAAAAAGACAACCTACAAAATGCTAATCTGCTGAAAGAATCCCATAGGTTATATTTGACAGTCAATATATATAAAACATTAATCCATAGACACCAATTGGTACTTTAAGATTTGAAACAAACAATATAGGGCCATGTATGTGTGTTGTGATATTTTGATGCTCAAACAGCAATGATAATAACATCACATGTACGAAGCAAAGTTTTACTCCATCAAATTATCCACGATTTTGCTTATATTGAGTTTAGATATGCATGCATATGCAAATATATTTCATCTTCTGTACATGACATTGGGCAAGGACTTTAGTCACGCATCATTTGTCGCTATTTTTGTTTCACATGCAATTGATACCTTATTAAGCACAATGCAAAGGTACCATCCGTTAGTAAAGCAACCATTTCTCATGTCGTATAGAAGAAAAACAATATAATTACTTTTTGAGAAAATCAATGCATTGCAGAAATTAGAAAAGTTATGCGCCCAAACAGGCAAATCCCCTGTGTAGCAATAGTAGGAATCGAGGATGCTGTGGAAAAGCCTTGGAAAAAAAAAAAATATTCTGGACCTGACGCGATGGGATCAACGAGGAAACAAGATCATGTCAGAGACGAAGAACACGAGAATGTGCGAGCCCTCGTCTCCAGATCCCTCTCTGAAACATAAAAAACTCCCTGAATCAAACAAGGGATCGGCGCATGGCTCGATCGGTCACAGCTTCCAATCATCGGACCATTTTTGTCTCTCTCCCATGAGCATATGATGACTCTCAATTCTCTCTCTTCTCCCTCTCTCACACACACACGTCTACTAACCACAGGCGGCAATACTTAACTCGACACGATATCAAGGATTCACAAGCTACCAATTAAAGCCAACTAGGTTTCTAGGGCTCAGCTTTTGAAGAGCAAAGGTGCAAGTAGTAAAGCAAAGGGGTCTCTCCTTATGGAAGACACATGCATGCATACATAGAAGCTACATGGCGAAAGATGAAAGAAGCATTAGCATCATGATAACACTGATCAAAAACACACCAACAACAAGAATTACCAAAATCATCAGCGAGAACAGTGCAAGAAACCATCTCGAATGTCTCATCAAGGTCCCTAACTGTCAGATTTTAGCCATTTGCAGCGGCGACTGAGTATATTGCTACTCACCCCATCAAATGATCGCAACAAGTCTAACCCGCGCCTAAGCTAGCTAGCTAGGCTCTCTAGAAAGGAACATGAATTTATGCATCTCAATAAGAGGCTAAGAATTTAGGAAGCTAACGAAAATGACAGATCGAGCAAGGTGGAGATGGATGGGAGTCGTGATGTCGTTACACAACGAGCGAGACGGCTGCTGGCGGCCGGCGAGCGAGCTGGTGCTGGGCCGCCGATCACTGTCTCGGGAGGCCGTGGAAGAAGGGCGCGCCGGCCGGGAAGGCGGCGTAGGGTCCGGGGCGTCGGGTACGGGTCCATCACCACAGCCGATGACACGATGACATTGCCGACGCCGCCTGCTTCGCCAGCGGCTGTCGTGCTCGGCGGCGATCCGTCCCCGGCGTGGCGGAAGTGGTACTCGATGGCGCCGCCGCCTCCTCCTCCTCCTCCAGCGGCGGGCAGGCCGTGAGGCCCGACGTCGTGAAGGATGCCCCTTGAACACGTGGCCGCCGATGCTGACGGTGGTCTGGTACGCGACCTCCGCCTCGGCCTGGTCGAGCGGCCCCAGGCGCACGCACCGGAACACCGCCTCCGAGCTCACCTCCCGTGGGAACCTCTCGGCGACCGTCACCATCTGCTGATCCCCTGCACGCGCGCGTACGTGGTAGCACGGGAACACAAGACAAGAGGAATTTCGTCATGAGATGCGATGCGATTAGACGAGGCCCAAGCAAGCAAGATGATGATTACTCCTAGAGATGAACGTGCATGATTGCTATCGTATCATACCCGAGGACGTGGTGGGGGTGGCGACGGAGAGGCGCGCGCGCGGGCGCTTGGTGAGATCGCGGGACGGTCCGGCGCCGGCGGTCGTCGTGGCGGCGGCCGCGAGCGCGGCGAGCTGCTGCTGGCGCTCGCGTCTCTTGGCGGCGGGGACCCAGGTGGACTTGACGTGGGTGCCGCAGGTCAAGCCGCGGCTCTTGCAGCAGGTGCGGCAGCGCTGGTGCACGCAGTCCTTCTTGGCCTGGTTGCCGCAGTCCTGGCAGCTGACCCCGCCGGCGCCGGCTCCGCTTCCCCCTCCGCCCCTGGTGCCGCGCGACGACGACGACGACGCGGCGCCCGTGAGCGAGGGCGCGGCGCCGGGCGGATCATCGGAGAAGCGGATGATGTTGGAGGTGTAGAACGTGTGCTGCTGCTGCTGCTCGTGCTGCTGCCATAGCTGCAGTCCGGCCCCCCCGCGCGCGCGGCGTAGAGGAAGGACGCGGCGTCGGACGGGTGCACCGGCGGGACGGACGACGCTGCCGGGGGCGCCGTCGCGGCTCTGGCTGTGGCCTCCTCCGCCTAGAGGGAACCCCGCCATGCGCCCAAATCCATAGGCCGCCGTGCCGTGCGCCGTGCCCGGCAAGGTGAAGGTGAAGCTCGCCGCCTGCTGCCGGCCTGATCTCTCAATCGCTCCGCTGGCTGCTCGTAGTCTGTGCTGTGGGCGGCGTGCTCAAGTTGCTCTCTGCGACGGATTAAAACCTGCGTGCTCGCGGGCCGAGCCGAGCGGCGGTGTGGTTTGGGGTGCCGGCGCGCGGCCGGAGTTAAGACGGTGAGGCGACAGAGAGGACCTGCCACGCCGCCATAAGCCTGCGCGCACCTAAACTGCCATTTATTGCCTGCCTGCCGCTCCCTCTCTCCCTCCCTCTCTCTATCTCTCCTTTCCGCACCACGAGAGACAGGCACCACACCAACACGGCCGCTGTGGGCTGGGCTTCAGTGGCTGCTGTGCTGCTGCTGATAGTAGAGAGAGGGAAGAGGGGGGTTGGGTTGCGAGAGAAGAGTCGGAAAAAGGAGGGTACAGTCACCCAATAGAATACTGGGGAGCAACGTGATGGGTGGCCTGCCCCTGCCCCTGGTGCTGGTGCTGGTTCCGCCGCCTGAATATGGCCTAGCTGGAATGGAATGTGCTGGAGTGAAGTCTGGAGTACTAGCAAGGATTGCCGCATGATGATGGTGGCGTGCTCCAGAATTCAGTCCCTGCGTCTGCATGCAAATGTTTGTATCCCATGCCCATCTCCCTATCTATCCCTGCTGGCTGGTCAATGCAATATTCAAAAGCTTCGCAACGCAAATGCCGGTATCCCCTATCTCCGGAACAGAGAAAATCCACAATCCATCTGCTGGCCAAATTCCTTGTTACCATTCAATCCATCGGCAGACACGGCGTTGTTTGCATGCGTCCCACCGACACGGGTCTGATCCGCGCGCGGCACGGCGGCGCGGGGCGGCCCATGCACGCCCGCACGCACGCACGCCCGCCCCTGGTCCGCCGCGCGGGGTCAAGACCGGGAAACACGGGAGCTGCTTTTGCTGCCGTCTTTACGTGCGACGCAACAGCTGCTTTCAATCCCGCAACAAAAAGCTCATCCCGGCCGCCGGCGCCGGCTCGCCCACGTTCGTTCAACCCAACATGCGCGAAGCTCGCGGCGCCCAGTCGGACACCGGGGCCAGGCCAGCTCGGGTGGGGTGGGGCAGTCCAACCCAACATGCGCGATCGAACGCGGCGGCCTCCTCTGGCGTCCTGGTTGGGCGGGTGGCGCTCCATCCACGCCACGCGCTTGTCTGGTCGTCGTCCTGCTCTCCGTTCCGTCTCAAGCAAGTCGTCTCGCCGCGGCTACGGAACGGATCGCGTCGCTGTCTCCTCGCGGCGTTTAGTTTAGTCGCACAGGGGTCAGCTGTCACACACCACACCCGGGCATGCATCGGATTGGTCAATGGGGGCGTGGAATAGACAGACGGGTGCGGGGGCGGCAGCAGTGTGTGCCGTGCGTGACGACGACACCGTGCGTGGTGATCCATCCATCGATCTAGCCGGAGATACGCGTGACGTCGCTGGAATCCATGTCCCCGCCTGCATTCCCCGTGGACGCAACATGCTTTTTGCTTGCTAGTGGTCCAGTCAGCTGCCGTCCCGGTTTGCAGGGAAAGAAAGGGATGACGACACTACTGTAGTACTCCGTGTGTGATGTGCGATGTGGACCTTTTGATCATGCACGGGAAGCCTGTGTGACATTCTGCAGCTTTGCTTGAAGATGCTTAATTGGTTGACATTCCCAGCCATTTGTACTACTACTAGTATAAATCTTTCTAGTCTAGCTTAGAGCCGCATCTTATTGTGCAATAAACCTTGAGCAAATTGGATCGATCACAGCCTACTAACAATCAAGGCAATGGATCCAGCAGTGTTACAGATTCGTGCTAGCAGTAGCGGCATGATTGCTGAAACAGCAAAAAAAAGCTTTGTCCAATGGAAGTGTTAGATCGAGCGTCAAAACCCAACTTTTTCAGCTGGAATACAGAATCAGATCGATGACGACCACCAAGGCATGCACCAAGTGCAGGCAGGCACTAGTAGCGTGGCGTCCACACTCGAAAAAGCGGCGCCCGGTAAGACTATACCATACACATGCACTGCACCTCGCGGCCGGCCGGCGCTGTGCAGCGGTGTTGGTTGTACAGATTGGGGAACCGGCCGGGATGTTGGCAGCATGAGGATGCGAATTGAACGCCCATTGCCCCCACTAGAGCAGCATACATTGAGGTCGTCACGTTGGTTGCTGTACCGAACGATTCCGGGCACTGTTTGTACGTCGTCCTGGTCCCGATCGATCTGTGGAGAGCTGAGGCCGGCCGGCTGCCGATCCGATCGCGGTCGATGTACCTGTGTTGGGCTGGGGGATGCGTGGCCAGTTGTGGTGGGGTGTGGATGCAGGGAATTGGAAGCAGCAGCCAGAAGAATTGATATACCGACCAGTGGCCCTAGCAATTGCATTTGCATTGCATGATGATGCATCAAACGACAAGCAGCGCGCATTGAAGGAGAGAGTACTCGTGGGCCGCCCACGCGCCGCCCCGGCCGGACGGCTCCATTTATTGTGAGAGCTCGGCTCGCTCTGATCACGATCAGATCCACACCTCATTCTCGATCGAGTCAGAACGAAGGCCCGTACGGCGGCCCCTTGTTTGTTCGTAGCCTGCCACTGCCACAGCGACTGCGGGTAAAAACAAACGCAAAGGGACAAGCCAACCGGTTCAGGCTCCTGAAGCTGAAGCTTGTGTGGGATCAGGTTTTGTTTGTCCTTGGCTTGGCTTGCCGTGCGGTGGGGTGCTGCGTCGCACCGGCCGTAGCAGTCTCTTGCCGTTGCCGTGCGCCAAGACCGTTGCCAAGACCGCCCGCCCGCCCGCGCCAAGACCGCTGCCGTGCGCCTGGCGCCTTTCTTTACTCGGAGACCGTCCCGCGTGTTGACCGCCACCACCACCGGACGCCGTGAGCCCGAGCCTGGCACGTTTCAGATGGCCTGTATGCATTATAAAATGATGGTGATGGCCGCGACGAATGCTACTACTATAAAATGACTTGGCAAAATAAGAAATGATCAAGCCCATGGAGTAATCGTGAGCTGTTCTTGATCCATACTCCTACTCCTACGGTAAAGTTTCAAGTGAAGTGCAAGATGCTCCAGGCGTCTGTTTGCCGGTGGCATGTCACTCACATCTCCGGCGTGTCGTGCAGTAGCCGGAGCAGCAACAGCAGCACGACCAGGATTTTTACTCCGGGGGGCATGCAGGCGGCCGGGACCGTCTTCCTCGACAAAGCTCCACCGGCAGGCACGCAGCGGTTTTTACTGCCCCCACAGGTACTGCCACTGCAGCGATAAAAGGGACAAGGCAAGTTGCTGGAGACGATCAGACGACGACGGAAAAGTTGGGAACAGGATCCCGATGCCGCCGCGCTGCAGTGCCTGCTGTGCTGAGAAAGTCCGGGCCCCAATAATGAAGCGAAGCCGGAAGCGGCCGAGGGCTGTTGGCTGGCCGGCTGGATGCAGCGAGCGAGCGCCTCGAGCCGTGCGCCGCTGTTACTCGTTGTACCCGCTCGCCCGAGTTGACCCCGAGCCTTCCGTTCCGCTTCGATCTCCTCGTTTCCTTTTTGTGTGTGTTTTTTTAATTTTTTTAGCACTGTGCCAGCCACGTCCGCCGTGCCTGCCGCGGCCCGGGCCCGGCGTGGTCCCGTCCGCCGCACTCCCGTCGTCGTCATCCCGTGTGATGCGAGAGGGCAGCGCGCGCGCTGGTGTCGCTGCGACTGGGCGACTGCGATGCGATGCGCGCGCTGGGCGGCTGCGTGCGTCTGCGCGCGCCGTTCCGCTGATTACCGGGCGGGCGCGCGGGGATGCGCGCGCGCGGACACGGAGGGAACAGTGCGTAGCGGCGGAGGGCGGCTGCCTGGTCTGGGTCTGGACGACGAATGAATGGACGACGATGCGATCGTTTTGGCTGGCTCGCCCGTGTCTTGCCCGTGTCTGTCCGTTGGCCAAGGCCCAGCAAGCGCGCCGCGCCGCGCGCCGATCCCAACGCGTAACGAACTGGATGGGTGCGGGAGACACGGCCGCGAGGCGGACTGCGGCGTGCGGCTGCTGCACTGCACTGCATGCGCCTACAACCTCGGGACGCGTGGCTGGATTTGCGGGCTATAGCAAAGCTGTCGCACCGTGAGTCTGTGTCTGGGCTTGCACGCGGGCGGGGTAGAGAACCAACACCGGGCGACGACTGGGACTGGGTTCAGGCTGCAGACATTTCTGGTTTCTGACGCCGCTCGCAGGTTCATTTCCAATTTGAATGTAGCAGGAAATTTGAAACCTCTTTTCCAATTTGAATGTAGCAGGAAATTTGAAACCTCTTTTACAAAACACTAGTGCTCCTTTTCTTTTGGTAACGGAGTAGTAGGAGCAAATAGTGCAGGTGAAACTGAAATTCTGGGCTGACACGAATATGTACACTCGCAGAAGCCCCTTCACGGCCCAATAAAACCTGCTGCGCACTGTACACCAATCAATCGCAGTAAAACCTGTCGCGCTGTACCGTGAACAGTTGGGCGTAGGTACAGACCTTTTATGAAACCAGCAGAAAGTATACGTACAGTATGTACTGGTACGATTAGATGCATATCGGGGTAATCGTGGAGTAAGGACCCTGTCATCGCCCCCAACCTTGTCTCGGAGAATTCGGAAAATGTACTGTTAATCCAGGCCCGGTACGTACGTGTCCAGAAAAGTGGCGGTGCTACAACAAATTCTCCTGTTGCTCCTATCCCGAACGCCAGCGCGCAGGCCTCCTGTTTCCACAGAAGTGGTAGTACGTGCGATCATTGCTCCAGGCTATAGCTTGTTTAATTCTTGGCCCTCTTTAGAGCCCCAAATTCCTCCTAAATTTCACTATGCAAAAAGAAGATTTCCTATCACATCCGTCGGCCGGCAACGTAATATATGGAGTACGAAATATAGGTAAAAAATTAAAATAATTACACAGTTTAGATGTGCATTCATGGAGACGATTCTTTTGAGCCTGGCACGCCATGGTAGGATAATATTTACTACTAACAAACGAAACGCGCACAGTGTGCGATGTGACATACATGTCACATCCCACTAAAATTTTGCACCGAATTCGGTGCTCTAAACAGGCCCCTTGCTTCAATTTTCTGTCACTCCTGTGCCCATCACACACACACACACACAAAAAAAAAAAGATGAAAAAGACTGTGCTTATATATGCCTAGTACGTACATGTGTGTGATTATGAAGTAGTATCACTATCAACTATCAACTAGTATCAAGCTAGTACGGCAAAGTTGATACTAGTACATGCGATGCAAATTGGATTGAAGACATTAACCATTCGCGGGGAACATGAATGTGTCAATAATGCTTTCAGTAGCCTATTATCTACAGCCTACAAGTGCCAAACCTACTACTACTTGATTCATCGGCCGTAGAGTAAATAATCACCAAAAAGAAGGCGTTGGCCTTTGCTTCAAATCTTCCGATCTCATTGACCGACCAAATACGACTTGCGCTTTTGTCTGCAGCATATTGCACAGCCCCCGGCCATATCCTGCCTACCTGGCCGGCCTGTTACTTGTTCACTTGATCGATCACCACAGAAAGAGACATCAGAGTCGAGGTGGTCTCGAGGAGGTGAATCCAGCCAGCAGGTCGTCACGGATGCGAGTGATGGGGAGACATACGTGCATGTACTAGTACGTGACAGGGACACGACGAAGGAATCGATATCTCTCCATCGGTTGACACCGAAAGTGCACACAAAAGGGAGATGATATGCTGCATATGGACCGACGCGGGGCGGCCGAGTCGACTAGTCGCTTGTCTCGATAAATTACTATCATCATGATAGCCTCCGCCTCTCTTTGTGGGCTCTACTTTAGTTTTGGTGTGATCACGACGGGAACCTGTCGCACACACGTATTGTGCTCTCTCTCTCTGTCTCTGGTGTTGTCCCGCTGCCTCTCTTGTTATTGGACGAATAGTGTCAACCTGAGTGAGTGCCCTTTTTAAGCTTCTTGATTTATGGCCAAGTGACTCTCTTTTTTTCATTTTTTTTTGTCAGCAAGCAAGCACTACGTTAGTAAATATACTATGTGCTTAGTACTCATTTCAGATGTCTAATTTTTGTACTACATACACACCTTTATAAAGTTTGGGCCCTTTTCCCTTCGGCCCGGGACGAAAATCTACTCGCTATGAGTAGGAAGGAATCATAGTGTTAGGCCCGTTAGTGCTGTCAACGGGCCTCGACAGGTAATAGTGGAATATTGCAAAAGCCCATGGCCCACTTATAAAAACATATATGGTGCTGCAAACAATAGTGGAAACCGTCGTGGCACAAAAGGTACTCAATATTGGGCTTTCAAGTCTCAATTAAAAACTGCTCCTGTCTCCGATTTTATTTGCTCGTCTTCATCACGGGACCGCCAATTGGATACACGTCGTACTTCACAAATTCGTTTCTAGACAAATGAGAGTTCTGTGGGGATCGATTGTGACTCATCATGTGTAATAGAATAGAATTATATCGATTATTACCAGCTGTTTATGGGCTCCACAATATAATCAGCCAAACTATATTTTGGTCGGTCTACAAGCTTGAGACACCAATAACTTTTGTTGTCGGCAGCCCATATTATATTCCAGGGATCATTGCAAAGCAAGAGAGAGACAAAAAGGTGATGCCTCCTCTAGGCCAGGTTCTAGTTTTCAACCAAGCAAAAAAATAATACGCCAAACAACATACAAAATCCTCGCTTAAGCATAAGGTATTTAAATTTGAATGGAATAAAATTGTTGAACTCCGTTTTCATGAGTCATGTTCTAATATATATTTGTACTCAACGAAAAATTGACAATTGAACAACAAACTTCATTTGTTTGACATTTGCCCCGGAACACCGTTTTGACGATTTTGACATTTGATCGATAATTAAAATGCATATGTCGTCGATATCGCGGTGCCAACTCTGCAGCTTTGATATAACCTAGCGACAAGGTTGATGAAACCATTAATCTATTACTCCCTCCGGGATGGTATTAGAAGACGTTTAGGACAGTGTGACACGGTCTCCAAAACACAACTTTGACCTCTTATTATTATAAAACTATTTATGGAGATGTGATATATATATATATACTTTTATCAAAGTATTTTTAAGGCAAATCTACTCATATAATTTTTACATTTACAAACTTAATAACTTAAAAGTTATTGATGATTTATATTTCCGATGTTTGACTCAAACCTTGTTCAAAACGACTTCTAATACCATTCGGAGGGAGTATCTACTATCCGTATGAAGCACCACAATGGATGTAGATCACATATCACGATTGGTGAACCACTACTTTCAATGAGAAGACACGTTAGATGTGAAGACACGTTAGATGATGAAGCCCATTAGCGCAGTCCCAACCTTAAACAATTTGGTATTTTCCTTAGATGTCATGTCAATGAGACACTCTCTTTAGAAACTAACTCACCTAACATAGAGTTTCTTGATAGGAACCCACGATTACTTTGGACCAATGCCATTCACATATCGCTTTCATCCTTTTCTCCATTATATCCCCCTCTCTCTCCACACCTGATGATGTGACCGAGCATGACACGGTAATAGCTCACTGATTGTGCGCTCTTGCAATCGAAGATGAACGGGGTTAATCGATATGCGAAGCTATGGGATGTCAAAATGCATCGGTAGAGGAGTGTTCCGCCTTAGAGGGAAGCAAACACGAAAGCGGCGGTCAACGTAGCGGAAGCGAGAATGTTGGCTTAAGTAACATGCATAACTGACAGGTGGTTGTGGTGAACCATATGGAACCCATGGGATGTAGTGGGAAGGGGTGGTGAAGGACGACCTACTTCAGTTGGCTTTTGGAGTCTCAGGTGCTAAGAACATGTTGACCAAGTCTTCCTCTTGCTGGCCATTTCGAGAGAGATTCTACGCTTGCCGTCCGAGAATGTTGTTGACACAACTTTCCAGCCCCACGACATTGTCCATACTGAGCTCGCCACCATGGTACTGAGCTCGGCAAAACCGTGAAGCGTCACAAGGGAGCGGGAGTGGTAGGAAGTGTGGTGTGCATGGTTGGTGGTAGCGAGGCATGAGAGCGAGCAAGTAGCAAGCTAATTAACAATGAGGAGCGACATTAATGGTGAATCTACGTTGTCATTACGTTAACACAACAAGTTTTACACTATTGATGAATAGAGATGACCCCGATGATATAGGCCAGATTCGTCCCCGAGGAAGAAAGATGGGGAAGAAACAAGACCGCTCGTCCCCCAAGGTAAAATTATTACTATTTGAGCGAGAAGACGTGATTTCCCAATCGAGAAATAATTATCTACCCTTATTTTCTTCTCTTTCTTCGTTAAATCGGATCTATAACTTTGATTCAGGAGTAGATTGCCGAGTAAAACTGGCGATGAATTATATAATCCGGCCTCCGTTCTAAATTATAGTTCGTTTTGTCTTTTTTAGATACATTGCTTTTGCTATGCATCTAATTGTACACTATGTATAGATGCATAGTAAAATAAATGCATCTAGAAAGACCAAAACGACTTATACTTTGGAATTGAGGAAGCACTAATTTTGATTCGAGTTGAATTGCATAGTATAGCCACGTAATTCCTCGGGCAGCCAGCTAAAGAGCCTATATATGAAAAAAAAAAAAATAGCCTGCTCAGCACCAGAATTTCAGGAAATTCGGTACCCCTACCTACTCAAGCTGAGCAAGCATGGACGCGGAAGTAAGACCCTATTTGGTTCCTCTGGAACTTGGAACTAGGGACTAAATTTTAGTCTCATTTAGTCTCTAAATTACCAAATAAGGGGACTAAAGTCTAATTTTTAGTCTCATTTAATCCCTAGTCCAATAGACTCTTGGGAGGGGCTAATGACTAATTTTTGGTCTCTCTAACCAAAACAGGCCTAAGCTTGGAGTAGTAGTGTGCGGCATTTAACAACATTTGTAAGTTACTTCCGTTCCAGCTTTCCAAACACTCTGTTGCATCAGTATCTACAAAATATCCAAAACACCGCCAACCAAGCATGGATTGCATGTATCTATACTTCCTCAATTTTATTTGGCTCTAAACCATACAAACGTAACGGCCCTCGGGGTTGAATATCCCAAAGTATCTATGTAGAGAAGAAAGATTGATTATACCCTTGCTTAATCTTTTGTGCACATCGATCTGCTTGCTCCCATATATGCCATATTATATCGAACAAATAATAAGCAAATGCATGCAACAAAGCCCAACAACGCAAGCAAACAAAACTTTGCAGGCGAGATGATTAACAACTGCTGATTTCTCCCACCAAACACCATCAGCACCGTTTGCGTAATCTTATCAATTAACAGTGCAATCTGCTAAATGCACTAAGCATTTGCACCTCAATTGCATATGATAACACATGCCTGAATCCGGATGGACGGTCCATCACCTGAGCTTGGTCAGCTTCCAGCTCATTCGCCTGTCCAGGGGCTCGCTGCTGCCGGTGACGTCGTTCAGGTCTGGAGTCGTCATCTCGCTGCTCGCGGCGATCACCGGGACGATCTCCTTGGTTGTCCGCCGCTCACCACTGAACCTGAGCATCTCGACCACCTCGGCCATGGCCGGCCGGTTCTCGGCGTTGCTCTGCGTGCACAGCATGGCGGCCTCAACCAAGGCGCGGAGCTGGTGCGCGTCGAACCGTCCGGCGAGGCGCGGGTCCGCGATGCGCTCCCACTTGCGGCGATCCACCAGCGGCGCCGCCCACTGCACGATCTCGCGCTTGACGCCGCCGGGCAGCTTCTCGAGCGGCCGGCGCGCGCTGACGAGCTCCAGGAGGAGCACGCCGAAGCTGTAGACGTCGCAGCTCTCGGAAACCTTCCCCCACATGGCGTACTCCGGCGCCAGGTAGCCCAGCGTGCCCTTCACCCGCGTCGTCAGGTGAGACACGCCGTCCGGTATGAGCTTGGCGAAGCCGAAGTCGGCGACCTTGGGAACGAAGTCCGCGTCCAGCAGCACGTTGCTCGCCTTGATGTCCCGGTGTATGATGTGCGGGTTCGCCTCGTGGTGCAAGTAACTGAAATCGAAACACGGCCGGATTCTTAACGAGATGAGATGGCAGGAATCAATGGAATCTTTTGTGTGTGCAACTGGATGCATGATGACTCACGCGAGGCCCTCGGCGGCACCGATGGCTATGGCAACGCGGCGTGCCCAGTCGAGAGGCTGATGATTCTGGGAGGAGGGGGCGCCGCGTTGGGGGTGGAGATGCGTGAGCAGGCTGTGGTTTGGCATGTAGTCATAGACGATGAGACGCTCGTCGCCGCCGGCGTAGAAACCGCGGAGGCTGAGAAGATTCTTGTGCCGGACACGGCCGAGGATCTCCACCTCGATGGCGAACTCCATCTCCGCCTTGGCGGTCATCGCCTTGAGCCGCTTCACCGCGATCTGGACACGTATAGAACATTTGCCACTCAGCAGGAAATCAGGATGCATGCACCCGCCGGCAACAAACAAATTGCGATCTAGTAAACTGACAAGACCGTGAACAGATATGTAGTGCGTGCACCTCGACACCCTTGGCGGTGCGGCCCCAGTAGACGGTGCCGAATCCGCCCTCCCCGAGCTTGTTGCTGTCGTTGAAGTTGTTGGTCGCCTGCAGGAGCTCCTTGAGGCTGTAGATCTCCCATGGATACTCTATACTCCTGCTCTTGGGTGTCCTCGACGGATTCGTCCTTCAAAATCATCCGGTAGTGTCACCGACAGGAAGATTCATCAGCTTGACTGATCATAGCGATGTTCAGAGATACAGCACGGGATCTCGAGGTAACCTGCCTTGCAGATACTCATGGCCAACGAATCATATATGCGTACCTGCGAGTGCGACGACCGGCGGGTGGTGCAGCGGTTGGCTCCGGCTCATCATCGCCGGCGACGCAGCAGAAGCACCTGTTGATCATCTCCACGAAGACCAACCGATCGACGAATCGTGCGCGCCGAAGAGGGAAGTGCGACCTAGGGGACGAGAAGGACGACGACCAATCTCTAGATGCGGATCCAGGTGAGAAACCGAGGCTGGAAGAGAGAATGTTTCTGGGGGCAGCTAGTTAGGTTTAGCTAGCTTGTTGTTTGTCTCTCTGGCTAAATTATCCTGCCTCTCCTTGGAGACTTCACTCCTATAACAGTGACATTCCCCTCCTGTGAAGATGTACTTGGTCGATCTCTAGAACGGACACCACTTCTATATAAACACACAGGCAAATATGAACTCTCTGAACTGGAGTCGCCACACTACCTGGTGGCTATGCACGTTGCCCATTCATATGACTGGTGGCCACTCTACTGTTCATCAGAATATCGATCAGGTGGCCGCGAGAGCGTGCTAGCGACCAGGTCAGTCAGTGAGTCAGATAGTTGAAATCCACAGAGCAGTAGCACCACGTCACGATTCAGAACACTGGGGTTGCATTGGTTCAAACGGTCTCTGGTTCCTTGTTTCTTTTCCTGTGGCTCAATGCATTTGTCTGAGACATGTGCTAGGCTCCTAGCTTTTGAGTTTTGAATAAGTCAGCAGTTTCTCTGTTTCTCTTCTAGCATAAAAATTGAAGCGATCGAGCGCAGGCAACAGCACAAAAACAACGGGGGTAGGGGTTTGCACCACTTACCACACCTAATCTGCTAGTGACTGCTGCCGCTTCCATTTGTTTATACATGAAGATGTCACTTGGATTGGTCAATGAAATGGAAATCCATGGAAAGCTCACGGCAAGACCTGACAAATTAACCACTTGACATATCGAGAAGAAAGAAAACAAAAAGGAATCCCGTCTGAAGAATGCAGAGGAAGCAACATATGTTAGGTTCAGAGCCCAATTTCAGTTTTATTTTGTCAGCTTGCTTTCTGCTGGTCATCGTCTAGTGTCTCTATACAAAGCACATATCCGCATGAGCAACCCCATTCTATTTATGGGTTGTCTTATCTTCTTGTCTTCACAACGAGATATATGACACTCATCAGATATTTGTTGCATCTGAAAAAAGGTCCTAACACAAGTTAATTTGTAAACCGAGAAATCTAAAGGATCCTGTGGGAATGTATAGCTGACACTGAAGAAATTTCATGTACGAAAAGATCAGCCGCTTTATAAGGGTGCACGACAATCGATTGATTACACATAATCTTCAAAATAATCTATTGAGTTATTTTTGTATCTGTTGCCCAAACATAGATCAGAAGAACCCCAGAGGTCAGCTTGACCATGGGGCCGCTTGGATTGAATTGAAATTGCGATGTCTTGATTACAATGGGGGGTGGCTGCTGCTTATATCGGCAGAGCTCCTTGCCTCAACTACTCCTAAGCATATTCTTGTATAAAGCAAGATGCTCCATCTACTTGGAAGCCAAGGCAACTCATAATCAACTTGAGAGCCAAGGCATCCCTACTTTGTAAAAGTAAATTGCAGAAAGTAAGATACAAGTGCTAGTGATAGGGATTAACCACTGTTAGTATCTATTATGCTCTTGTTCTATTTTGGTCCATGCCCTTCGATACCCGTCTACTCAATCATTGCAACAGCCAGTGGCGACGATTACCTTTTTTTTAAAAATGTTTCTGAAAAATAGAGTTCCCATCATATTACCTTCCTATTTTCAACAAGGTCAAAAGGTTATTTGACCTTCAGTAATTCCCCACAAAAAACATCGTGCTACTACATATGCAAAAATGCCTTGATGCCCCAATGCACCCTAATATTGGCAAAGTATTTTAGAATACATAAATCTCACACTCTTCGCGTGATGAACTCGTTTCTCCAAAATATTGCTCTTTGCACAATGATTGACACATCAGAGCACACGCACATCTTTATTCTTTAGCGTTCCTTGGCAAGCAAAAATAGACCGGCAGCATTTGTTTAATGTGAAAGGAAACGGTCTGACTGACATTTGTATATCTAAAAAGAAATAATGGGATCGGCTTTGATGTTACGGTCAAGAAAAGCTCAACCTGCACGCTGCGTGACCAACTGAATCAACCGTGACCATTGACGATTACTACTAATCCTTCTTTAGAAAAAAAAAAAAAACAAATACTGTTCACACATTTCGTACTACGCCTGCTACGACCACGGCACTGCACTTACTATCATCTCACGAGCGTGATCCACTGATCTACTGCACCGCGTATAAATTTCGCGCATGCACTTGTTTTCTCGAATTCAGGACAGCCGAGGTCAGCCCAAGCGTGCAACTCCACTCCGATTCCGATCCACCTCGGCACACTACACGGCTGCCCATTTGTGTGCTGCGGAAGATGCGGCAAGCTCCGGCGCCCACTGCACGCGGTGCCACCCGCCGATCGGCAACGCCGCACGACGACGACGGCGCTGATGCGAGCCCCCGCGAGGATCGCGCGCCGGATGGTAGCCAAAAGGCGCCGACGACGCACACGGTCGTGTTCTTTCCCCGGTGCTCGGCGGCGCCAAGCCACGGCCCGGCCGCGGCCTCGTGCTCGACGAGCAGTGGTCCGTCACGGCCAAGTTCACGGCGGGCACGTCGGTTGACATGGTCGGAACCTGCAGCGGCCTGCTCTGCCTCCTCGACGTGCGCAGCTGCGCCGTCAGGATCTCCAACCCGGCCACCGGCGAGTCGCTCGACCTGCCGCCGCCGCCGTGCACGAGCACGCGGAGCGACCCGCGCGCGTACTGCCTCGGCTTCGACGCGACCGCGAAGCTGTACAAGATCGTGCACGTCACACGACTACAAGACCGGTTCCGTGGGGATGAAAGGGGTGGTGTACGTGCACAGTGTAGGTGACAAGCACTGGAGGCCCGTACGCGCTCCCCGTGCCGCCGCGTGCTGCCTGGGCGCCGCCGGCGCCGTGTACAGCAACGGCGCAGTGTACTGGCTCACGCATTACGAGGTGGCGAGAGCCAGACTCGTCCGGTTTCACCTGGGCCGAGAGGAGGCCACGCTGGTCGAGCCCCCGCCGTTCGACGCCCACCGGAGGCCGCTCTACTGCCGGCTGCTGGATGCGGACGCGGCGCCGTGCGTGGTCACCAGCGTGAGGCACAACCCGACTTCCGGCGACCCGTTCGCGGCGTCCAACGACGGCATCGACATGTGGCGCCTCGGGGACGACGGCCGGTGGAGCCTCACTTGCAGGGTGCAGCTCCGCGGCCTGCCGCGGCACGTGCCTGGGCCGCACGCCGTGCGGCACGGCGACTTGCTGCTGCAGGGGAGGACGGGGCGCTGTACGCGCACAGGATCAAGGAGCGTGGCGTGTCCAGCATCGAGCGCGGCGGCGAGAAGATGCTGGTGGAAGGCAGGGGCGCCGTGAAGACGCTGAGTGGCGCAGCTTCACCGTGTGGCCGAGGAGAGGACCGCGCGCGCGTCAAGCAGAAGCAGGAGGTGGTCGCCGCCATCTTGGGCATCGTGGAGCTACCCTTGTACCGTGAGCGGCTGAAAAGGGGCGATGGCGAGAGGGTTGATCGGAACATGGAAAAGGCTCGAGCTGATTGCCGGGTAAGCGGCGGCGGACGGCACATCCTCCGCACCTTCGCATACGTTGAGCCCCGCGTGTCGACTGTTCCTTTGGCGAACAAATCCCTGGGGCTAGGAGCATCAGATTCGACGAGTGGTGGCTGTGGGCTGTGGCTCAACGCTCAAGGAAGGAAGGCGCCAGCAGGCTCACCATGCAACACGTGAACGAGTAACACAAGATTAGTCACAAAAGGATACCAGAATTTCTTGATACTGTAGAGGTAATAGTTTTATACATCAGTCAGGACTCAGGGTTAACCCTGTAATCCACTTGATTCATGCCTTCCGCTTTGGATTGTACTACTTTATATCATCATCTGATACAAAAGATAATCCCATTTCGGCAACACCCAATTCTCTAGACACCAGCCGCATAAGCACATTGTAAGTTTTTCTCCTGCTAATTTTGCCGGTAAAATATAACTACACATTACTAATAAATGAATAAAAAAACACATCGCTATAATAAAAAAAAAACTCGTCAGAACATCCGCCGGTGAATTTTCAGGGGAGGAGGGAAGGAGGAAAGCAATCGAGAGCTTCAGGTAGTACCACTTCGCTGAACCAAAGAACGCACCACAAGGACATGGTAATGGATAACTTCTGTCCAACAGGCTCTTCGTCATCTGTCAGTTTCAGCACGACTATCTACTCACTCAAGTTGCATCCATGGATGTAAGGGTGATCATACTTGATATACTTGGTCCAATATGGTCGGTACTTGGTCATTGCTAGCTCCAGCCATGGCTTCATGTTCCCATTGTAATGAACCACAGCAGCACTGTCTATCTCTGATCGGTCTATGCTTGGATTGTATCCTAATCCGAGAACATGCCATGACTTGTCCAGTGGGTGTGTCAACTTGTAGAAGGTCAAGAGGCCAGGTGGAAGTGTCCCAAGCTTCCAAAGAACTCTGTCTTCATTCTAAAAGAACAGAGGATTATGTGAGATATAATGAGTTTAACTAAGAATGTACAGAGTTTATTGCAATTCAGTAACAAGAACTGAATTCTCACCATATTTTGCCATTTGTGGTATATCCCAGTAATATCTTTCTTCTTCCACTCCTTCAGATCAAAGATGTTCATCCCATAAGCCCAGCCACAAGCATTTGGATCAAAGTTCCGAGCAATGTGCGGATTTGAAAAATTAAGATACTTGTCAAAACGGTGGAAACTCTCCCCGCAGGTTTCCACAGCACCATTGACCTTTCCATTAAGATCAACATCCCACAACCCTGTCAAATCTTTCTGCACAACTATGTCATCGTCGAGGAAGAGTATCTTATCCAACTTTGGATAGACCTCTGGGAGATAGAACCTCAAGTGGTTCAGCATAGAGAGGTACTTGGGGTTCCGATACTTTAGGTTCGAAGAACCTGCTGAGAGTGTGGTGGGACGATCAGCTTTGAAATAGTACTCTTTCATGGCAGCAGACTCAAGTTGCCGCAACACAGGACAGTATGATGAGTTCAACCATTTAAATTCGTCCACATTCTCAACATGGATGGTGGCCTTGCCAGGTGGGTTCAGCAGAAACCACATGTTCATGGCTCAAAGTTTAACTTGTCAGTCACAAGATGGAAAACATGTTTCTCTGGTTCCTGAAAAGGTCATTGCAAACATCAATGTTAGAAACTACTTACTGGAGTGCAATCGAGTTATTGACTAAAAGTGCGTGCAAAATACCTTAGCATTCATGATGGTCGAGTTCACAACAACAGAGGCTGCCAAGACATTATCTGAGAAAAGTGCATAGTGATAGAGATTTGGGTTTTCTAAGTTTTCACTCCTTGGGAATTTCCGTTCCTCAAGGGGGAGGAGATAGTAATCAATTGTCAAACGCATAGACAAGCAGTGAATGCTGTTTGGAATTGTCTTTGCAGCCAACTGGCTAAGAAATGTACTCTGCTTCTTCAAGCTCCTGACCTGTTCATCTGCTGACTGAAGCATAGCCCTTAGTCTCTGAGTGATTGCCATGCAATCATAAAGTTCTTCTCTAGCCTTTGATAAAGCTTGACCCATTGCTCTGATTTTCTCCCGGTGCACTGCAACATAGATGGTTAAAAGGAGCAAAGTAAGAAACAGTTTTTCCCAGAATAAGGAAAGAAGTGAAGCAGATGTACACCTGTGATGCAGGTCAGCATCAGCAGAAGCCTCTCCAACAGCTCGCTGGCTTTCCTTGATTCGGATTTGTAGTTTTTGATATAGATCGCTGTTGTTCTTTGATTTAGCAAGCGCAGAATAGACACGAGCCATAATTACTTGGTCCCTCATCAGCCTAACTGTAGAGTCTGAATTCTCGTTTTCATTCTCTTTTCGCCATATGCTGTATTTTCCAAGCACAGCAGAATCAACAGCTTTTGATCGCTCAATAGCGGCATTCTCCAGCTTAACACGCGCTTCATCATCTTTATGAACCAAATCCATTGCTCTCTTCTCGCGCCTTTTCTCCCTAAGTTTCTACAGTATACAGGCAAGTAAAAAAGATGCAAGAAATGTGTACCAACAGACACCAAAACAAGGTGCTTTGTATACAAGGATAGCACTGTTACCCTTCGAGCTACTTTTGCTGCTTTATCAACTTGATGTTCATCTACATTGAAAAAAACACTTTATTTCCTGGCTTACATAAGCAGAGGAGCAATAATATGTTTCGATATTCATGTTTATTTTAGTACCTGGATCTTTGGGTGATCTATTTGTTGGTAGATCATGTTCTGGCAAATTGTTTACAGATTTAGCCTTGTCAACGATATCCATGCTCTTCTCGGTGACTAGATCATCAGTTTTCCAAGAGGGAGATGCATGATTCCTAAAAAATCAAGGTTCAATGTGCCTGATTCTTGTTGACTAGCAGTTATAGCCTCAAACACCTGAAGACAAAAAAAAAAAAAAAAATCCAAAAACAAAGAAAGTAAGGACACACTGAAAATATTAATGACTGCTTCAAACGCAACCAACATGATGAATACTAGTTACTGAATTAAAGCAAACATGAGATTGCAATAGTACAGCCAGTAGCTAATAAGCTATATAATGAAAACTATTTTTCCCAAACCAGCAGAAGGACAGCCTGGCATTAACTCGAGAAAGAGAAAAGATCAAATAAAAAGTTTGGGCCAAAACAAAAGAGAGAAAAGGTAAAGGGAAACAGAAAAAAAAGGGATTAATGTTAGAACGGCAAATACAGAAAACACATCAAAATAGTGGAAGAAGTTTAGTCAAACAGACTAGGGTGTTAATAATATTTTTTCTATAACAGATAACTACATAAAATAGGAAAATAACAATTTTGCTAAGAATGAGATAAAAAAAACAGGTGATTAACACCTCTCTAAATATATGGTTTATTCACCACATTATAACATGGACCATCCATTGAATTAGTTTGGCGCATAAGCTACACACACATAATTGAAAAGTAGAACCTCTAGACTTAGTATTAGTAAGTATGAAGTATGATAGGAGAAGTCAGCATCTAAGGCAGTTTAACTGTTTAACTAAGGAGCATATGTGCAATGTGAAAAATTGAAAGTATTTTTCATTAAGCAATTGAAACCCTTGAAGGGTTGATCACAAGACGCCCTGACCTCCTTAGAAAAAAATAGATTTGAGGTTCTTCATTTCTGCTGCTCCCTGCAAGGCAATTCAAAATATGATATGAATAGTCAAAAATTACGCTCATTAAGCAGTTGAAACCCTTTCAGGGTTGGAAACTACCTGATCGTCAATCTTGCCCTTGGGATCTGCAGGTAAACAGAACATGTCAATGCTTACCTATTTCAGGTAAAACAATGCATTCAGATAGTGCAGTGTACTAATTCGCAAAAAAATATACTCCCTTTGCTCCAAAACGTATGTTGTTTTAGTTTTCTCCAAAGCCAAACATCTCTAACTTTGACTAAGTTCAGATAAAAAATATATTCACATCTAAAATAAATAGAATGTCACATATTTTATGGCGATGTCAATTAAACTAATTTAGTGTTGTAGATTTTGATGTATTTTTCTATGAATGAACTTGGTCATGGTTAGAGAGTTTTGACTCAGGAGCAAACTAAATTGACATACATTTTGGAACAGAGGGACATTGTTCTTACACCTAACAAGAAAATAACGTGGAATCATACGAATAGTTCTCCATCAATAATACTACATTTCATCCAACAATGGCAATGCCATAGATTGTTCAGAATGCTAATGACCACCCATTATACAGTTTCATTATAGTTTTGTTAGCTGACTGCTGTACGCATGCACTTCAATTTCTACAACATTAGCCTATCGCCACCCACTTATCATATATACACCGACAACCTAGCACTAGCAACAGCAACTTATAAGGGATAACGATTCCGGTAATCCTGAGTGCCAGGGGATAATAATTCCTGTAATCCCTAGGGTTCATTTCCTTATAGCACCATGTTCCACCGACACAGTTTCCATCCAAACGGAAAATCAAGCAACAGCGCAGCGAATACTAAATATAAAATCCCAAAATCCCAAAACCGCTCTAAAACTATACAGATGATCCCCTTATCCAACTAAGTCGCATCAGAATCAGACTACGGCTGTAGAGCGCATGAATCCCAAAATCTAGACAAAATTCACCGAGCTCCACCCAATCTAGGCCGCTCATCGCACAAGGCGACGCAGAATTAAACACCTCGCGGCAACACAAACAACAGGAGGGTCTGAAGGAGGGGATGCGAATCGGACCTGAGGCTACGTGGACATGGCCGCGACCGCCATTGCGCACGACGAAGAAGAGCGAAGGCGCAACGACGAAGAGGAACACGAGGACCACCACGGGGGCAGCGCGGCGGAGCCGGAGGCGGCGCGCCTCCCTCCGCCGCCCCCACCGGTGGTGGAGTAGGGGAGCCGCTGCTTAGGGGTCGGCATCTCCGGCGCGTCGACCCCAGTGCTGATCCAGATCCGGATCCCACCCGATCCGACCCGCCGGCGGCGTGGGCCTCGCCGTCGCCGGGGCCAGTGCGTGTGCGCTTCGCTTCCTTTGAGGGAGTGCGGATTGGTGTGTGAGGTGTGACGAGACGAGGGGAGGAGGAACGTAACGAAAGCACCCGATGCTCGCTCAATCCCCGGGCCGGGCGTGCAGTGTATGTGGCTCGTGGGGTTTGGTTCTTTTTGGGCTTTGGGCTGGACGCTGCTTCGAACTTAAAAGCCCATTAAATTCCCGAGGAATGAATGGGCCGACATATTGCGCCCAAGGGCTGTACTAGAGTCGTAGGATTGCACTGCACGTTTAGAATCTCCGCTTTCAGAAGTTTCGCTTTAAAACTCGTCAATCATCAAAGAGAAAGGCATATACTCTCTCCATTAAAATGAAGATCATGCCATTCTTTTTTGCAATAAAAAGTTACAGGTCAAGATTCTCCTGTCTCGCCGCTTTCATCTATCGGTTAATCGTCATTCAAATAGAAGGCCATCGCTGATTCGAACAGAAGGATAAATAGAAGATGGAGAGGATAGGTGATACAATAAACAGAAGGATAAATAATGTGAGATTAAGATTGAAGATGGAGAGGATAGGTGATACAACTGTTGCAGGCTGCAACGCTACCTTGGCCTTGGGGAGTTGGAGTCATCACCAATGGTAATCTCAATCGGTCAGTGCCTGCTTTTGTTGCGAGTTACTGACAGAATTGAACTTTACACTGTATTGATACGGGTTGCCTTCAAAATAAAATGAACAGGATGGAGATAAATGTGCCAAATATAATTGGATCGTCTATATTGATAAAGAAGAAAAAAATATGTTGACTACCAGTTGTTGTTCGTGTAGATGATGACCTCCTGATAAATGTGCCAAATATAATCGGATCGTCTCAGGAGACAGTTGTGTAGAAGGGAACCCTGAAGGATGGCCGGGAAATCGTTATTGTGTCACTGATTGTTCCGGTGTATTCGTGCTGGACAGGACCGAACGGCGACGGCGAGCACGAGATCGATCGGTCGTTGGCGGCAGAACCGTGCCCGTGGAAGCAGAAACGCCGTGGGCCCCGCCGCCCCCACCCACCACCACCCCCCCCACACACCACCCAGTTCTGCCACTGGGGTCAGCCTCGAGCATTCCACCCGAGTGCTGAGTAGTGTGAGTAGAGTTAGTCTAGAGGGTGGCGAACATTTTCCAGGGTCTCTACCAAACCAGCTTAAAAAAAGTGTGAGGAAATCTTTGGTCCTATCGGTGGTTTCATGTTTTCGTGATCGCCAGACTAATCCTGTGGTACCTGCTGAGGAAAAAGAGAACAAGGAAGCCCTCAGGCAATTCATAAGCGGCATCGAGCACATTGCGGAATCATTCTCGTGTTTTTCCAAAGCCCTGAAAATAATTGCCGCAAACCTCAAGAAGTCGACGCCGTCGTCGTTGCCCTCTTCTCAGCCGTCGTCGCCATGCACTCCTTCTCCGCCGCAGCCGAGCCTTCCACGGGGACGTGGCCAGGTAGGGTGCAGCTCTGTCGCATTTACCCGATGAGGATTACTTTTTAGCTTAGTTTAAAATTGTTGCACATGTCCCAGGAGTGCGGCCCGTGACCACCACGAGGCCGCACCATCGACAGCAGCCAGGACATGGACATCGACATAGACATCGACGACATCGACTTCGAGAGCACCTGGAGCTCCCACCACCACCACCACCACCAGCAGGTATACTATACTATACCTTTGACCGTTCTTAGTTCCTCTGTGATTCAACTTTGCAGAACATTATTCTATCTCCTATCTCTAGGGTGCCAGGGGAAGGACGCCGCGAGGCCGCAACATCCAGAGCATGCAACAGGACATCGAGAGCTCGAGCTCCCACCAGGGTTTTTTACCGACCGGTCGGACCAAACCGGAGGGGTCCGGTTTCCGGTTTACCGCCGGTTATCGTAAACCGCCGTTACCGGTCGGTTTGGTATTTGAATTCATTTGAATTCAAATTTTCCGGCGTTCGGTAAAAATCTTTTTACCGGTCGGTTTGAGCGGGTTTACCGGCCGGTATAAACGGTTTACCGGCCGGTATAAACGGTTTGAACGGTTTTTTCAAAATTCAAAATTTAATTTTTTTTATAAAATGCTAAAAAAATTCCTAAAAAATACTTCATGATTTGTAGAATCCAATGATGTCAAAATTACTCAAATTTGAGTGTGTTTAGTATGTTTTTCGACCTTCATGATTTAATGGGCCTTAATGGGCGGTATGTGTATTTTTCTTTTTTTTTTTTCAAACTTAGATTTGAAATTTTTTTTATACCAAACGAACTCAAATTTGAGAAAATTTTATACCATTGGATTCTACAAATTATGAGCTATTTTACAGAATTTTTTTGAATTTTTTTTCAAATTTTATATTTTGAATTTCAAATCTTTTATACCGCCGGTCCGGATATCGGGCCGGACCGGTAAGACCGGTTTTCGCGGTAAACCGCGGGTTTACCGACCGGTAAAAAAACCTTGGCTCCCCACCACCACCTGCAGCAGCAGGTATACTATTCCTTTGACCGTTCTTGGTTCCTCCGTGATTCAACTTTGCAGAACATTATTCTATCTCCTATTTCCAGGGCCGCCGCAATACGCGCCACTACGACCATGACACGCCAGTGCTCCCGGTGACCAGCTCGCCGCCGCCCGCAAAGAAGCGCAAGCAGGCCCCCGTTGGCGTCCCGCCGCAGCCAGGTGTGGTGCTTCCTGGGGACTACCGCCCCCGGCGCAGGGCTACCCGCCGTCGCAGCAGCATCAGAGCATCTCCAGCGGCCATTCCTTCAGAGCATGGTACTTGCAAAACACTTCCACTTTTTTAAATTCGAGTGTAATTTATTGTGATTTCTTTGCCTAATTCCACCTTTTTGGAGCAGATCTTGACTGGCCAGGATTTCAACTCGAAGTTTAGTTATGAGTCTTACGACTCACGTAGAGAAGTTTGTAAGAGTTAGTAGTGAAGTTTGTAAGACTTAGCTTATGCGTTGTTGGCGTAATCCTGATGCCACTAGGACCGAAGCCAAGTCAACAGAGTCAGCTGGAGCGGAGCAGGAAGCAGGAGCTCAAGTTGATGGTTTCAATTTGGGCACACGGCTGAAACAACGTTCCACGCGACGGTCTTAGTTTTTTTTTCTCCCCACTATTCTCTAGACAATGCTCCAGGTAATGCAAAGTATACCTCCCCACCCATTCAGAAAGAAATTCTTGATATTATGGCTTCTAAAACCCAAAAATTAATTCGTGATGAGATTGGTGGTGCAAAATTTTGCTTAATTGTTGATGAATCTAGAGATGAATCAGCTAGATAACAAATGGCACTTGTTGTTCGTTTTGTTGACAAAGAGGGATTCATTCGAGAGCGTTTTCTTGATATTGCTCATGTTCATGATACATCATCTGCTACACTTAAGGAAGAGTTGACTTCTTTGTTATCTAGCCATAAATTGGATGTTTAAAATATTCGGGACAAGGGTATGATGGTGCTAGTAACATGCGTGGAGAGTGGAATGGGCTGCAAACAAAATTTGCAACAGAGTGTCTTACACATATTATGTCCATTTTTTTGCTCATCAATTGCAATTAGCTCTTGTTGCTGCATCTAAGGAAGTGCCAGAGGTTTCTAATTTTTTTTTAGGGACAATTGTGCAACTGCCTTTGTTTTGAGGGCTAATTGCTCGCTTGCCCCCGCTTTTTTTAACTTTGCTCATTTGCCCTGTTTTTTTAAACCGAATACCCAGTTGCCCCCTACTCTGAAGTGGACATAACGGTGTCAAGTGGAGGCGGAAAAGACACAAATGCCCTTTGACCGGATAGGCCTCGCCGCCTTCATCCCCAACCTCCGGCCCACGCCCCGCGTTGGCACGCCGCGCCGCCCGCTAGCGCCGGGCCGCGCCAAGGCGTGCGGGCGCCGCCAGACCCGCCACGCCGGCCCGACGATGCCGTAGCACCTCACTGGCCGCCGCGCCGAGATCCACTCGCCCGACGGGCGCCGCAGGGCCATCGCCCGCCCGCCTGTCGCGCCAACCCGCTAGGGATCCGCCTCTCGACCGCGCCGCCCAAGCAAGCCCGCTGCCGCGCTTCGCGGGGACGCCGCCGCCCAGCGCGCCCACGGCCGCCCGCCGCCCGCCACGCCCGCCCGCCCGCGACGCCGACGACGACGCGCTGGCCGCGCCGCCTGGCCTCCACGCGACGGCCGCCGGCCGCCGACGCTTGCCACCAGACCCCCACCGCCCGTGCGTGTCCGAGCGAACGGAAGGGGAGGGGAGGGGAGGAGAGGAGAGGGTAATTGGATAAGGGGTAGTTTGGACTTTCTCCCTTTTTTTCCTATTTCTTTTTTTTTTTTTGGTCTTTTATCCAACTATAACCGACGGTGACTCAAAAGAGGGGCAAACGGATGCTTGAGTAACAAAAAGTAGGGGCAAATGAGCAAAGTTAAAAAAAATGGGGCAAATGAGCAATTAGCCCTCAAAACAGGGGCGTTGCACAATTGTCCTTTTTTTTTTATCATCTTAGTTTTGTTGTCAACATTGTTGTGTCTTCTAGTAAGAGGAATGATTATCTCGCGTGTTTATCAAGTAGCTGAAATGGAAAATCTTATTGAACTTAGTGAGCTTGAAACCGAAATTGAGCTAACCAAATTGGAACTTTGAAGAGGGTAGGTGAGACTAGGTGGAGCTCCCATTATGAATCTAAATGCAGCCTTTTAAGATTGTACAACCCGACATACTTAGTATTAAAGGATATTGCTAACACAAAAGGTTCAGGCACTAAGGCTTCAGTAAGAGGGAAGGTTGCTGGTGCTGTTACACCGACGATGACATTTGATTTCTATATTCATTCTACATGTTATGAAAGAACTCATGGGAATCACAAACATGCTTTGCAAGAAGTTGCAGCACAAGTCACAAGATATTGTGAATGCTATGGATGATGTAGCCACCACAAAAAAATTGATTCAGACGTTAAGAGATGAAAGTTGGAGCAAGCTTATTATTGATGTGACATCATTTTGTATGAAGCAAGGGATTGTTATTCCGGACATGAAAGGTTCATTTGCAGATTTCATTAGGTCTCGGGCATCCAATGAGATCACGGTTGAGCATCACTATAGATATGATATATTCAATGTTGCAATAGATCAACAAGCACAAGAGTTGAGTAGCAGATTCAGTGAACAAGCAACAAAACTTCTCATTCTATGCACAGCTTTGGATCCTAGTGATTCATTTAGCTCTTTCAATATTGATAAAGTCTGCACTCTAGCTTCAAAGTTCTATCTTGCTGACTTTACAGAACAAGATATAGACAATTTGAGATGTCAGCTACGTCACTATGCGCTTTGATGTACCTAACCATCCGAAGTTTCAAAATTTGAAAAGCGTAGCTGATCTTTATCATCGGCCGGTGGAAACTAAAAAACAGATGATTATCATTTGATTGATAGGTAACGTTCGTATTTTATATTATTGGTACTTCATTCTTTAATAATAAATTACAACATCGAATAGTAATATTTCTTTTTAATATGCAAGTTGATTGGCCTTGTTCTATCTTTTACCAGCCTCAAATGCAACTACAGCGCGCATTTTTCTGCGATGAAACTTGTAAAGATTAGGCTACACAACAAAATGGAAGATGGATTTTTAAGAGATTGTTTGTTACTCTATATTGAGAGAGAAATTGCAATGAAGATCACGACAGATTCAATTATTGATGATTTTAACATGGTGAAGAATCGGCGGTGAAATTGAAATGAACAAGGTATATTGCTCACTTTTGCAAACTATTCGCTTTTTGTGTATTAGAATTTCATAATGAATTACTACTACCTTGCTAGAATATGCTTGTATGGATAAAAAATTGCTAGAATATGCTTGTATGGATAAAAAAATTTAAAACGAATTGTTACATTCTTGAACCGACGAATATAGTATGACCTTATTTGTCCGCCACTAATTGGCCTGTACTTCGTCATTTTCTTAACAGAGACATCCAGAGTGATTTCTTTGTTGCTGTCTTTCCTTCGATCCTTCCTCTTCCTCGCGCATAAGAGTTCTGGTAATTTCTTTGCCAGATGCGTGTAAGTCGTCCTACTGCGCCTAACGAGCACGCCAAGCGCGCAAGAGCACCAAACCAATCAACATGCTGACAAAATTGCCTATTCCAGCAATGTCGCAAATCACGCTCAGGCAAAGAAAAAAAGAGAGACGATCTTTCGCCTAAATTTAAACCGCCTAGCAACCCATCAATTTGGGAGAAATCTCCAGACTCCAGAGCCAGTTTAGTCGAGACGGCACGCAAGCGTGAAAGCTACCGGTAACTCCAGACGACTCCTCGCACTGCACTCTGCAGGCGAGCTGGTGCACAGTTTTGCAGTACACAACACCACTCGATCACCACTGCAACGACCTCTTTTCCTCCTCTCGGTTCCAGACTTGAGACGCATCTTCACACCTCCTGACAGAGACACGCGTGACCAAGATCGTGTGGTCGAATAAAAATAATTGTAAATTAACCATTTTCATTCCATTTACCTTTTTTTCTACCAAGTACTTCACTACATAAATCTAGTGGAATTCAGTTCAAGAATATGTAAGCAATACATCGGATCAGCAACATGTATGTACAGTACGTGCAGATTATTCTTTGCAGGTTTGCCATCCAGATCAAAGTGTTCTAGCTATTTACAAGACCACCATGTTCAATCATCCCCGACCTCAACCAAAGTTACTGTACTGTACTTCCAAAGATGAAGGAGCTTGCAGAAGTGGAACTGAACTGAGTTGAGCTAAGTAAGCTACTACCAATTAAATAAAGAATAGAGCGCGGGGGCATGCAGGTGTTGGCGCCACTGCACACCTGCTTGATCACGCTTGCAGCTACGTACTCCCCAACCAAACAACACGCTAATCTATCTATTAGCTACGGCTGGCTTACATTGCATAGCAGCGAAGGTCCCTCGATCTCCTCCGTACGTGCAGTTTCAGTCAGTGGCGGACCCAGCCGAAGAAATGAGCTAGGGCGGATGACTAAGTACAACTACAAAAGTTCACCGATATAACCGGTTTCTAGCATATAATTGAACAAACAAAAGTTACAAAAGAAGTTTGTAGGAAACATACCAACAGTGTGGTAAACTCATGCTATCTAATCACTTTTCCGATGCCGCTTTGCGGGTAATCTCATCTTTCGATCTTTCATGGATTGAAAAGTCCTCTTGACTTTCTCAGGATCAAGTGCTCTAAAAAAATATCCTTCTCAATGTAGCACAAAGCCAAGTCATTAAGCCACTCATCATTCATTCTGTTTTTCGCAAATCAGTCTTTATTATTTTCATGGCTGAGAAAGCTCTTTCAACTGATGCCGTTGCCACTGGAAGAAGCAATGCTAGCTCAATGATGCGATAGACCAACGGAAATAAAAGATTTGCCTTACTGTCAGCCAACTTTATGGCCAAACTTGCAAAATCATGGCAAGCTCTATAATCATCAACTCTTCGCACATGTAAAATGAATGTCTCAAGTTCATCCCTTATATTAGAACGATCAACAATTGAAAAATCTTGATCATAGATCTCCGTTAGACGAGCAATCTTCTCGACATTAAACATAGAGAATGAATCTCTTGGATCAAGACAAGAGAAGCAAATGAGTAACTCTGATGATACCTCATTGAAGCGATGATCCATCTCGTGAGAATAGCATCAAGCGCGGCCAAGAAAGTGTCAACTCGGTAATGATGTTCTTTAGTTATCAAGTCATCATCAAGCCTTGATCGACCCCATCTTGGTCTAAGCTCACCGAAATCTGGCAACTTTATCCTTTTTGCTAAACAAAAGGATTTCACTTCTTCAAACAATGGCTCCCAGCCTTCATTTCTCAAGTTTACCAAACGTGTTTTGACATCAACAAGCAAGGACATGGCCTGAATTATATTCTGATCCTTCTTTTGTAGCAAGAGAGATAACTCATTAGTAATACGAAGCACTTTCAACATCAACTTCATATTTAGAACAAAGGTAAAACTCTCCATTTTTTTTTTCAACAAACCGTTTGCTCTACTCAGGATTGCGTTCATCCCCATGAACCATAGACAAGACCTTCACAAACAGAATCCCACATGTTCTCAATACGAAGTAATGTGGTGAAATGAGAACCCCATCTTGTATCACCGGGTCTAACCAAACTAGTTCGTTGATTCTTCCCTTTCCCAGAAAAAATCTCTCCACTATCCAATTTCTCTAAAATTGTATTACGATGTTCAGCAATCAAGCTTATCTTTCCTTCTACAAGATGAACTAGCACTAGTCACAATCAAACTCACATAGTTGAAGAAATCAGAGAATGTTGAACAGCAAGTTGAAACAGCAACAATTACTAGCTGCAACTGATGAGCAAAGCAATGGACATAGAAAGCATGTGGGTTTTCATCACGAATTTGTTTTTGCAAACCGTTGAATTCACCTCTCATATTAGATGCCCCATCATATCCTTGCCCTCGAAGTCTATTAATGGATAAACCATATTCATCAAGAACATCGATCAATGCCTTCTTCAATGAGAGAGATGTTGTGTCCTCCACATGTTTAAGCCCCAAAAACCTTTCTACCACCATTCCTTTGTCATTGACAAACCTGCAGACCAATAGTAATTATTATCATTTAGAAACAGAACTATTTACAAAACATCAATTAAATAGTAACCAACCTCACAATCACAGCCATTTGCTCCGCTATTGAGATGTCACGAGATTCATCAATTAGAACTGAAAAAGTTTGTTGCCAATCTCTTTCTTTTATGACTTTCTTTACCTCCCTCGCAAAACTCTTACACATGTCCTTCTGAATCTTGTGAGAAAGCATTTTGGCATTTAATGGACATAACTCCTCAAATGCAAGTCGTACCTCCTCATTCCTTTTTTTGTGCCACTCAATCATCTCTAAGAAATTGCCCCTATTTAAGGAAGATGGAGATTCATCGTGGCCTCTAAATGAATGTGCTTGTGCAATAAGAAAACTTGCAACATCTAAGGAAGCTGTCACACGTGTTTCATATTTCGTTTCTGCATCAGCACTATGAGCCTCGATCTGATGTGTGACACTTGCCCTCTCATTCTGAAAATCTTCACAAGCTGTCCTTGCTCTATTGTGACAACTTGTCGGGCCACCAACATGCTGAGGAAATCCATTATATGCATTTTTTCCACGTACCCTTCTTTCTTTTACTGAATGCATCATGACCAAAATGTGTTTCTAATGGCTGTTGCTAAAAAAGAAAGCAATGGAAGCAAAAATGCTGCATCCTTGGCCACACTATATTCCAACCAATCAAATTGTTCTAACCAATTCTTTACAAACGCCCTCTTATCATTTGGCTTCTTAGGAAAAAATTATGGCCATAAGGTTTGGTTGGTCCCTTTAACCAAATAAGCCCTCCTAACATCATCTCTAATGTCTGGATGGAATTGATCAATTGCTACACGAAGGGCCGGATCAGAAACTATATGAACATCCGGGTTGAAAACCTTAATACCTTCCGCATCCCGCTCAACACACCGAACTGCATTTTGCACCGAATGTGGCTCTTCTTGTCTCTCGAGTTTCAGCAACAAAGAACACTTAACATTGCCGCTTTCATGAGTACTTGGCCCCGAAGTTGCTTCCCGCTGCGTAATTTGTACTAGGAAAAAAAAGCTTTTCAAATCTGCAAAAATCAATTGATTTGCAATGAGAGATAAATTCCAACCTATTTAATTGACAAATAATTTGCAATAAATTATTGGCACTTGTGGCATTAGCATACCTAATTTCTTATACCGCTTTGGGGCTCTGGTTGGGGGCTTTGCGGCAGCAGCCGGCGTCCTCGCTGCAGCTTCATCTCCCCCCCCATCCATCCGCAATCTGCTGGCCGCGGGGCGCGGGCCTCGCTGGCCGCCGCTGGGCCGCTAGAAGACCGACGACGGAAGGAAGGGAAGGGAAGGGAAGGGAAGGGAAGGGGCCGCTAGAGGACCGACGACGCGGTGGAGGCGGAGTGGAGGCGCGCCGCGCGGTGGGAGTCGCGCCGTCGCGGTGCCGGCCGACGATTCAAGGCGGATCGCGCCCCTCGCCTTCACGCTTTCACGGACGCCTAGCCCTAGAGGCCGTAATGGGCCAAAAATGGGCCGCCTTTGTTGTATGAGAAAAGGCCCATAAGCGAGGTGGACGGGATTTGCGTGGAGCGCGCTGCCGCCGCCGGATTGCCGCCGCCGCCGCCGCCGCCACGGAGACAACAGGGTACCGGGTTCTCGCCGGAGACCACCTAGGGCGGCCGCCCCAGCCGCCCTACTGGTCGGTCCGCCCGGTGGTTTCAGTCCCATTGCTGTTGGCCCGGCCGGGCGCGCCGGCGGCGGCGGCCATGTCGTGCTCGTTGGGCCAGGGATGAGGCTGTGCGGCGGGAAGCAGCAGTCGCACTGCTGGGGACACCGGGCGCGCCACTTCGCCCACGGGCGGCATCTGCCCATCCTCCTTGGAGGCGGCGGTGGCCGGCGCGGTGGAGTCGTCGGCGCCCTCGGACGGCGCTGGGCGGCGTCGCTGAGCGGACCCCAGCACTCGACGCGGTTGAAGCGGGTCAGGTTGAGTGGAAGTAGACCCACACCGTGGCGTCCACCAGCTCCGGGTGCCGGCTGAACAGGTCCCCGTCGCCGTGCACGAACGCCTTGAGCACCTGCACCAAAAGCAAAGTTTTGAATAAAAATTATTGCTCGAACACTGTCAGGAACTAAACCACATCACTAATGACAGACTGAATATATATCAGGTGACTCTGGCGGTTATATTTTCTAATAATAATTGTGCTTGTGTGTGTTTTAATGGTGTGGGAAGCATTAGCAAGCGAGGGTATATAGCGACAGGATGCAGAATCACAGATCACACACACAGGTCAGCCGTCAGCGTGGGGTCTCGATCGCTCAGGAACCAGGTCGGTGTGAAATCAACCAATCTGAAGTGGAGAAACCAATTGCGATTTGCAGTGCCGTGTACGTACAAGTTACACGTGTTTGGACGCGTGTGGGCAGCAGGGAGACACGTACGTACCACGGGAGCTCCTTTGCGGAAGATGTAGTAGCGGAGGCCGGCGATGAGGTCGAGCAGGAAGTGTCCGCCGGAGATGTGGCAGTGCACGTGCAGCGACATCCGGCCGCGCACCTTCTTCCACTCGGCCACCACCTCGTCGCGCTGCAGGCGGTTGTACCACCCCTGCAGCTGCGCGCGGTTGATGGTGTGGGACACGGCCAGCGTCAGGCTCGCCGTCACGTCGCTGTGCGTCAGCGTGTACGTCCGCGGCAGCAGCGGCGGCGGCGGCGGCGGCGACGGCGTCGGGTGCCCGTGCTGCTTGCTGCTCTCCTCGTCCACGCCCAGGAACAGCACCTTCAGCTTGGACGCCTCGAAGATCGCCGGCCCGAACAGCCTCGCCGACTAGAGAGAATCGAAACACATAGTAGCCCCTGCCTACTCATCAGCTCACCACGCCCAAATAAACCGGAGCAAGAAAGGATCGATCGGGTGGGGATCGCGTACCGGAACGACGTATCGCCTCCGCCTCGCGTCGCGGGGGCCGCCGCCGGAACACGACCACGGCGCCCCCCGCCGTGCTGCTGCTTCCTGAGATGGGAGATCGGGAGCAGGGACATGGTAGAAGCGGCGGCGGCGGCCATGTTGATTTGGATCATTCCCTTCGCCTAGGACCGCACCAAAAAGTAGCACTGTAGCAGGCGAATCGAATCGGGACCAAGAGAAGCTGCCCCACTTTTTCCGCAGAAGCTCGGCCGGCGGCTAATTAATCCTCGGCCGGCGGCGAAGCAGGACTCTTGCACGCCTTTGCAAGATCCGGATGGATGACAGGGCGGAGGATCTTGTAGCTGCTACGCAAGTGTTCAGTGTTCTGGCCGATGCGCGTCTGCAGGTAGAGGAGCTGACGCGGTGGCGCTTCCTGACTGGCTGGCAATTGGCTTCGTCCTGGACAGTATGGGGAGTCGTGTTATATGAGTGAGTGACGGGCAGCCGCCGGGCGGCGCGTGTGTGTGCAGGACTGCAAGCGCCGGGTTGGTGGTGGAGCGGTGGTGGAGTGACGGGTCGGGAAACGTCGCGGTTTGTGTGCGCGGGCAGGCAAGCTCACAGGCTCTTCTCTCAGTCGTCTCCTCTCGTGTTGGATGGGGAACGAGCTGAGCAGAGGCGTGTGGGAGTGGGCAGAAATAGTAGTCGCCGGCGAAGGTTGGAGACTCGTGGAGGGCGGAACGTCTTGTTGGCCGCTCGTCCGCGCTGCAGGTGGCCTGTTGACGTGTGCTCGGGATCGGCAGTGCGGTGAGGTTTTTAGCCGTACGATCGCCGGCTATTAGCCTTGATTTACTGCGGTAAGTGAGCCGACTAGTGGTCCTCATTTATCATGCAAGCATTAGGTCAAAATGATTGCTAAATCAACATCAGCAGATGGCCTAGCTGACATTTTTTTTTTTTTTTTTTGGAAAGGTATCTTTGGTTTTGTTATTTGGTCGACACGAGTACCGTAACCCGTGATGACACCGCGTGTATAACAAAAGCCTGTTTTATACCTGTATGTATATCATGGTGTTTAGTTCCATTTTGTAAAATTTTGGCAAGAGCAGGGAACTTATTTTAGTACATAGTACAACGCAAACGCTCTTAACACTATATGTCTGCATGCTATAGTTGTGTCAAGTGAGCCCATGGTATATTAAGGTGTTATTCTTTTCTTCAAAATTTGTTTCTTCACACGTCTCTCGCCAATCCAACACCATGGAAATAAAGTACAAAAAAAAAACACCATGGAAACACATTCTTTGCCCCCACCAATAGCGTTAGATGTAAATTATGGACTAATTAGTAGACCTTAAACATGGCAACTAAATCTTATTTAGGTGAGCTAGTTCCTGAATAATTACATGCATTCATGATTGCAAGAATGTATTGTTGTGCCATAATTTTAGGAAATCAACCCTAGTTGAAGGTCCAATCCATAACAAGTTGAAGTCAACAAAAAATTGTAATGATATAAGTGTGCACAAAGAATATATCTTGGTGCTACATCACCATCTTTTTGGGTCGTGCATTGAACCTGGTCGAGTCCATTGGGGAAGCGACCAAGAATCCTTATCATCTTATTTGCAATATCAAATTGTATTCTTAGATTCGCATACACATTTTAGCCTTCATGACAAGGTCAACCGGGCGTGCACCGTTGATAACCAAGGGGACGTGTGGTGCCTCAATTGCATGGTTCAGATCTTTATGCTTGGAAGATAGAGGAGTATGTGCATCTGTTTTCCACCAAATCCATTGCTACTTTGATCACAGGTTGTTGGGCGACGCGGCGAGGTAGAAAGGTTGGCAGTTGACAACTCAATCACGAATGAATGCACATCAGAGGTATCAATTTTAAGGAAAGAGTTGTTAGAGATAGGAGGAGGAGGAGGAGGAGGAGAAGGAGGAGGAGGAGAAGGTAGTGCCCAGTCGTCACGTTAGTAAGACAATCATAGCATGTTACTTAGGGAAACAGAAGGGTCGAGATGAGGACTAGAGGGTGGGTGAATAGTCCTTTCTTAAAAAACTAATTACGCCGGCTAACCGAATATAATGCCGAAAAGAAATTACTCGCTTAGCCAAGACTTCACCCCTCTATCTATGACTCTAATAGCGCCTCTTAAAAGATCCTACATGAAGCAAATGAGGTGCTAAGTGTAACTTGAGCTACTAAACAATTCTATTACAAGGTCACCCAAACCTATGCACTAGAAATTTAGCAAGCGGGAAGATCCTACACAATTCTAGTAAGCAAAGCACAAAGGCCTAAGCTCACTAGATGCTCAATGACAAGGCTGTACAAGCCAAACTAAAAAGCTTAATTTACTTAGCTAACACAAGCACAATATATATATAAATGTAAATACAAAGCTTGTGCATATAGAAAGCAAACCACCGAGAAGAGAAGATGAAAATGTTGACACGGTGAATTTTTTTATCGATGTCTCGGGAAGCTTGCCAACTCTTCCTACTCCTCGTTGTGTCGACCAACACCTCGATGGTTCTTGGACTAGGTGACTCTCCACTAGTTGGCTTCACCGGGCTCTCCAAGACACCACTCAAAAGGGTGGTAACTCAATGACACGCTCTAGTAGTGTTGCTTTTCGCTATCCTCGTGAGGCGAGCACGAACCTCTCACAAAACTCCTCGGAGCACCGCACAATCTCCCCTTGCGTGCTTCAACGGAGTCACAAGCTCCAAACCGTCTAGGTGATGGCAATCACCAAGAGCAATAGGACATTCACAATCGCAATAACCACCTAGTGCCACCAAATTGAATCACAAATGCATGCACACTAGGCTTTCCAATCCCTTCTCAAATTAGCTCTAATCTTGAGTGAAATCGAATGAGGACATCTTCAACCTCTCATACACACCCATAAGGACACTCAACTCTCTCTAGAAATTTTAGCTCAAATCATGGGAGAGAGGAGAGGAGAGGATGAACGCTAACTTTCCTCTCCAAGAGAAAGAGTGGGGGAGAGAGCTCACTCTGTTGGGCAGGTTGGAAAGGAGGAGGCCGACAGGGACGGGCTTGTTTGGTTTTAGGCCACAGTTGGCCATGCAAACTGTGGCGGCGCCTAAGTTGTGGCGGCGCCTAAGTTGTAGCGAGATTTCCTCCTCCGCTCAGTTGAAAAAGTTGTGGCGGACGTAGAGTTATTAATGAACCAAACACATGCGTTAGATGTATGGCTGCCTAATTTTAATCATGACGCACTGCCGCGGCAACCAAACATCCCCTTATCCCCAGTTGTGGCCGACGCTCCCAAGCCACCAACGGCCTGGCCTCCAACGGTCGGGAGCAGGGCTCCCCTTCCACGCGCTCCTCTGCTGCACTGGGGCACTGGCCAACGGGTGGGAGTTTTGTTGCCACAATTATCATTGTGGTTTTGTTGCCACAATTATCAATTACGTATTATTGTAAAACACTGTCCGATTTTCTTTTTTGGAAACTATCGTACGCCATTACTGTATTTGTGACACATGGTTCGTCGGAGCAGTGCGCTGACAGATGGATCGGGATATTTGTCATGGAAGTTTGGGAAGTTAACGACGTTCCATACACGGTTCCAGTGACACATGGTGTGAGGATACAGTGCACTGTTGTCTCTTGTTGCTTCGCACGCATGCATTCATCAGTACCGTCACAATATTTGACTCCATCTCCATGTGTGCACAACTGCTAGGCCACGTTTAGTTGGCAGATTTTTTGCAACAAAAGTGCAAATTTTTAGACTTTCTCTTCTTCATCACATCACATTAAATACACCAAAAGACATATGTTCGAGTAGTAAATGTAGGTAAAAAATTAACTAATTACACAGTTCTGTTGTACATGACGAGATCGAATCTTTTTGAGCCTGGTTAGTCCATAATTGGACAATATTTACCACAAACAAACGAAACATGCTACGCTTCTACGAGTGAGTCGAAAAGTCACTTTTGCTAAAATTACGCCAACTAAACGAGGCCCTAGTTCGTATAGACTGCACTGCAAGCAACGCTGTAGAATCCGTGCCATGTCTGATCAAACAAGGAACATTCATCGCACTTAACCAAGTTCATATATAAACCGACAGCAGATGATGCAACTTGGAAGAAACACCTTTCCCCAAAGAAACTTGCAAGACCAATTCATTCCTGAAAAGACAACGCCTTCATGATTATCTTCTTGCCTTTAATTACTATTATGAGCCAGCAGCTTTAAAACGCACAAGAAGAGAAGTACGTTGTCTCTCGATCGTCTTTTTCTCTTTTCCTTTTGTCGTCATGTCGGTAGTATGTCCTTCATCCTATTTCTGGTGGATCGAGATGAGTCAGAGCGAGGAACGAAACGTGTCGGGAGAGCAAGTCCCGTACGAGACTCCTGGGGAGCACGTGTTCTGCGCTCGAGCTATGCAAGCAACAAGGTCGATGGATAGCCTCCCCGGCGGCCGGCCTCCCGCGGCCGGCAAAGCCGCCCGTCGGCGTCGAGGAAGAATCCAAAACCGCGCGCGGACCACGCGGTGCGAGAGCGAGACACAGTGATGCGGGCGGCCTGGACACCTCCCTGCCTTATTACCCCGTGGGCTGTGGCGTGCGTGCTCGCGATGCTTACAAGTCACGTTGCCGTGGCGTCAAGTGTGGTACGTAGCGAGCGGCTGATTCCCGTTCCGTGGCTTTCGGGCGCTTTTGAGTGAGAGATGTTGGTCCACGTACGTCGGTCTGGTGATCAGGAGAATACCACGACGACGCCCGCCCGCCGAGCGGTGCCGATCGAGCCGTCGTCGGTGGCGGCGGCGAGATGGCGACGCGACGCGCTGAGCGCTTGTCGACACTCCCGCCGCTGCATGTGCTTGCCACGTGTGTTGTGGAGTCCCGGCCCCAGGCGCTTGACAAGCCCCACGTTTTTGTATCCGCTCCGTACCGTACCCCCAAAGAAAAATAGATGTACATTGTAGATAAAATAACATCGAAATAAGTTTTTTATTTGCTTGTAATGTCCAAAAAGATTTTTTACGCATCATATATTCATTTTGAGATGATGGACCCCTCTTACTCTCGACCGGACGAACGGGCACGCCACGGCTGCCCAGCCCACTGGGCCCGCTCCGTATGCCCCGCCTGCTGCACCTGCCTTTGCTTGCCCCCGTCTGCCCGTCGAACCTGGTCTAGCCTTGGTCGAGCCCAAGCTTGAGCTTCGACCTTGGCTCTACCATGGGAGAGCATGTATTGAACGATGAAGCAACACCTCTGATTTGTTTTTGAAACAATCGGAAACCAACATATGAAACATACACATGAAAGTAGTTAAAACACTTGAAACATCATTCTAAAACACCAGAAAACACATCTGGTCTATTTTTGAAACATAAAAAAAACAACCGTGGTAGTTGAAACACTTGAAACAACGATGAAACATATCTACATGTGAAACACTCGATCTACTTATGCAACATACATATGGTTCAGTTGAAACATACCATTGAAACAATTGAAACAAAAAAAAACATTGGGGGGTTGGAATATTGACGCCTTGTCGCGCCCGCCTTGTCCCGCCGCTGCGTGCCTCCCTTTCTCCGCCCGGATCCGTCGAGCCGGAGCTCCCTCTTCCATGGGCAGCCGCGGGCAGAGCTCCTCTCCTCCATGGCCCGCCACGGGCCGGAGCTCCTCTCCTCCATGACCGACCGCATCTCCGGCCGGTGACCCCCACCCCGATCGCATCTTGGGCCGGCGAGCCCCGCCGTCGCGGCAAGCTCCGCCACCGCGTGACAGGCCTACCATCACAGGCACCTCCCTTCAACCACGGCGGCCCCTGCCCCAACACGACAAGCAGACTTCGACGAGCACGCCCTCCCTCCGAACGTGACAGACCCAGTCCCGGTGAGCACACCCCTACCTCCGAGCAACGGCCCTAGTCCCAAAGTGGCGTGCCCCCTCCCTCCAAGCATGACGACCGCACCCTGGCGAAGCTCCCCCTACGCGTGATAGGCTTTGCCCGGAGGTTGAGCGATGATGTGGCTGGTAAGCGGCGAGGCGGAGAAACCCGTCGGCGCATCTAGGAGGAATTAGTGGAGGAGGGACGAATGGGTCTGGGGACGTTCGCCGCCCGATGCATCGGACCGTCCGAACGTAAGTAATAGACAATCACCGTTACTCAAGGCAGTCGACGTAGAAAATCGACAATCTATTTGAATGATGTTTCACATTTGCCTCTGTGCGTGTGGGCCTCAATCCCCCAGTGGACAGTGCTACGGAGTAACGAACATGTATATATACATAGAGCATGTGCATGCAATCATTCTTTATTATTTCTGTCATCTCATCTGTACTGTAATTTTTGTTTTGCAAATATTGTAATAGATATCTTTTGAAAAATAATAATGTCCATTTAGTGGAGAAAGATAATGTTTTTCTATTTTGAGTGTTTTGAGCGAATGGCATGTAGGCCAATAACAATTTGTTACGGGCTTCTAGAGTCTCGACCTACAGCAGATTGGACTGCAGGACTAGTCTCAATCTATGGGCCCAATTACATATACTTCATGGGCCTTGAGGTGATTCCAGGATTTTCTACAAAATGGAGCAATTGGAGAATCATCCCTCCTAAAAATACACCACCTATTCTTATATTTCCCAACTTTTAAGGAAAAAAAGACACGAAAATAAATAGCTGCCACACATGCGGACAGTACCATTTTTCTTTATTTCTTATTGTACCGTCTTCAACGCCGGTTCACCGAGTTCCCCAGGCAGAGTCAAACCCCAACTTGAAATATGAACCTAAAATTGTACCACACACCACATCAAAAGCCAACACGCCCTCCTAACTCATATGGCTAACAGTACGTGTGTTCATAGGGGTGAGTGTGCGTGCGTGTTGGCGTCTGCGCGTCTTTGTAATCTCAAAAAAAAAAAAAAAAAAAAAACCTCATATGGCTAACACGAAAATGAGGTATATAAAGAAAGGAGAGAACATGTGATCCAGTAGTGGTGGGAGTTCAAAGGATAACTTTGGTCTTATTCAGCATCTAAATTTATTCTCCAAAACAGGTGCCTTATAGAGTTTTTTTCTTCTTCTTCTTAAAGCTGTGGCTCAAGTTATCCAAGGAGGATGATGCCCGTAGCAAGATGGAGGAGACGCTAAAGAAGATAGAGGCAGGCCTGGCAATCTGGTAACATGTGTTTTCTGAAGAAGAGGATGTCCCCTAAGCCATTTCTTGTTTCTATCTTTTGGCATCTCTAGTTCATGTAGTATATGTTTCTGTTGCTATGCGGGTTTCTATTACCTTTCTTTTGTGTTGTGTTAGGTACTTAGGTGGTTATGGTGCTTGGGTGTGAGGATGTTGTCATCTTTGTGGAATGTTTTTAAACTTGTAAGCTAGAATTTATGAGGCTTTCAATTGAAGTTGGGCCGACATGCCTTTGGTCTAAAAATAACGTACCCTCTGGACTTGTATCTATGTCTATATTTATATCTATATCTGTATTTATATATGTACTAATAGTAAAATAGATTTCTTTTGTCGTCTCTTTCTTAACCTCAACACAAGTTCACACAATATAGCCTTAAGCAGTCAACATGCGGGTCAATTTATCATAGATGAAAATAAATCTGTTACATCTAACTCATATCAGTATTGACACGGACGGTGCAAATGACCACGCAACAAGCCATACTTTCCATTTAAGCAGGACAATTTTTTTTGTTGAAATGTTATAAAGCGGATCAAATTTCCAAGGATGGAGAACAGTGGAGCGACAAAAACTAAGCGGCTTGTACAAAGGACAAATGTATGAGTCAGCATGTCCGGACACAGAAATACGCCTTTCCCAATTCCTTTATTCTCCACCAAAACTCCGAACATTTGATGAATGCACATGCATTGCGCTGATGATCAAGGATCAACTCAAGCGTCGACGGAGCACTTGGGGTACTCGAGCAGCGGCACGTCCCCGGCTTCGTCGCCTCCCGCGGTGGCGTCCACCCCAAGGCCGACGGTAACATCGCAGCGCACATACAGCCAGCGCCACCCGGTCCTGAATGGCCCGCTTCTGTACTTTGACCCGGCCCATGACGACGAGATGGAGCTCCACGCGGCGCGCCTCGCAGTCGCCCTCCAGCGCCTGCGCGGCCGCGGTCCGCTGACACCGCACGGGCACGGGCGCCACCAACACCAAGGTCGAACGCGGCGACAGCGCCACGCCGGCGCAAGGCTTCCTGGACAACCACCCCGGCAGCGGCACGGGAGGCGCCACCATCGCCCCACGGTACGTCACGTAGGCAAAGAGGCCGTCGTAGAACACCGTGGCGCCGGGTCGCCGGGTTGTGTAGCAGCAGCGTCGTGGAACCGCTGCGCCGCCGAAGCGTGTATGGCGGACCCGCCCCGCCCTCCGAGGCGTTTCACGGCGGTCGCGGGCCATGTGGTACACGGGCGGCGCGCACCACGGAGGCCTGTGGGCGCGGGCCGACGGAAGACGAGGCACACCACGAGCACGGTGGCGGTGGCGATGGCGGCGGGGAGGGAGGGCGGTGAAGATGATGCGGCGCGACGACGGCGCGGGTGCACTTCACAGAGTTGTCTCCCCATGGATGCGTCACGGCTTGGTTTCTTGTGCTGAGAATGCTTCCTTTATGGCGTCTGGGTCGGCAACGGCGTCGTTCTTTTTCTTTTGCTTCGGTGTTTCGTTGCACAACATCGCCGGCCGCATGAACATAACCGACGAACATCTGTTGTAGCTCTGGACACACTGGAGAGGGTCACACGGTAGACGTGAAGAGCGTGTTGTTGCTTGAAGATACAGAGGGATTTTGTTCCGGCTCTCGCCTTGCCACGCGGCGGGTGTGGCGGTCACGGCCACGCCGCAGCGGCAAGCGCAAACGACAAGCGTGGCTGCCTCAATCTGCACGCCAACCAAACATCGGCCATTGTATCGTGGCGGTTGCGAAGCGTGGCAAGGTGAGACGCTGGCGCAAACCAAACAAGCCCACAATGCGAGGGAGTAGTGGGTTGTTTTAAAGGTCATATCTGCCACGGTTCTTCTATCTGGTTTAGTCGCCGCTGATTGTACTCCTATCATTGTTTAATGGAAAGCTATGTGTGATAATAAAAATATAGTTTACTCCTGTCATTGTTTAATGGAAAGCTCTATGTGATGCTAAAAAAGTATATATAAATTTGGATGTGCATGCCCTCTCGTTTTTGCTTTTATGGAAAGACGTGGTTGGCACACGTGCTTTTCTCTCTTCCTAGACGTATGGTGTGAGCGTATCACTTAATTTTGGGTAGGAGTGCACTCTCTGTCTTTATAGGCGCTATGCTGGAGGCGACTAAACCCCAATATTCTACGATGTTTACCCACAAAATGTACCATTTATATAGTGAAAAAGTCTATACTCGGACGGAGTGTTCGTGAGCGAGCCCCCCATCATGCCTTATGTTTTTGCTCTCTATAAAAATTTTAAACGACACCCTTTCTATTTCATAATTTAAAATGTCATTTTACATTTGTTTCCGTTTAATTAATTTTTTTTTAGAATAAACTCAATAATTCAGATGGGCCATCGATAGTCGAAATAGAGCGTACATAAACAGGAACATCGCAATGATATACCTAAAGAGATAGTTTCCAATTTGGGTCGTTAGAATCGAGTCTTTCTCTCTTGGTCCTGGCTGTTTGGACTTACCTATTTAACTCTATAGCTTTTATTGTTTTATGGCTTTTCCTTCGGTACGTTTGACGCTTTGAGGGCACCCGCAATAGAACAGTAATGGGTAGAAAGCATTTGATGCATTCTTATTGTCAGTTGGATACAATGTGGGAGGAGGCAATAACAAATACGGGATAACAACACTATTCCATGGTAGGAAGGAAATAAACAATAATATTTGCACAGTGCTTGCATACTGCTTGCATTAAAAAAATGAAAGCGGTTGGCTGATTCTGGCTATTGTATTCTAGTCGTTGGGATTCCTGTAGCAACCACTTCTTTTCATGTTGTTACTCCTCTTGCTTCATGTATGGTTTTTCTACCATTGTTGGTGTGGTTTCATCTACAAAATAGAGGTAAACTTAGGACATATCACCACACCACCAAACTTCTCTACACATGGTGGATCCTACCAATTATGAAATGGTTATATGAACCTTTTGAACCAAGGCTCCTCGAGCCAGCATCCTATTTTAGGAGTAGTAGACAAGACTCCCCTCAAATTCCGTCAACATGTCCCAAGCACATCCTACCCATTCCTCCCAATCACGGTCACCTAAATTTTCACATTTTCACCCATTTGAACATCCAACCAACAGTCTAGTGTATGTCAATTCTTCTCTAGGTTTTCTTAGTTTTCAACACCAAGGAAATTGGCTACAATCTACACCAAGAATTCAAGGTTTTCATCCCAAGGTTTTTAGCAACAAGAAAGTTGGGGCTTTCACCAAATTAAACTATTGGATGTGCTTCTTCTCATGGTCAGAAAAACTTTGTTAGTGTCGAAGATTCAAGCGAAGGTGAAGAGGATAGAAGAGGTTGGGGGAAAGAAGAGGGAGGGAGGTTGCGATGGCAGGTATTTTTTTCCCTTTCGGCCCCACCTTAAACTGGATGGACATTGTGTGCCGCTTTCCACTTGTTTCATGGACCCACACTATCGCAAATAGTAGTATACACTGCGGTTGCTCTAGCGCTAAGTAGAGAACAAAAAGACATTTTAACCCCAGGCAAGAAACTAACAAATGCTTTGTATTTTGTATGTGCTTTATTCGGATATCATTATTTTGCGCAAAATGACTAAATCTGGTTCAAAATGAAACACATATAAACCACAAACATCTGTGAAATGTACAATAAAACACTCATCTATGTATCGTGCTCATGGTTAATTTTGCGTCCATGAGTAAATGGTCTTTTCGTCCCTACTTAACACCGCTATAGCGGTGTAACCTGACGGAAAGGCCGTGAAGGAATAAAAGATAGATTTAGAGTAAAATGCACCTAGGGTCCTCAAACTATTGGCCTCCTCTCATCTAGGTACTTTCGAACTATCAAAAGCGACTATCTGGGTCCCTGAACTATTGTCAATACACACCAAAGGTCTAAAACCTACCACGTCAGCGGCAATTTTCAAAGAAGACCCTATCTATTTTTCTCCTTTTCACAACTAGCTCCTTTCGCCTCGCCCTTCAGTGCTCCCCTCTCCTCCTCCGCATGGCTTGTTGGACTTGCCCTTCGCGATCGTTTGGCCACGGCAGCAGCAGCAGCCTCGAGTTGCCATCTCACCGCCTCCGTGAGCCGTCTCACGAGAAGCTTGTCGTCCGTCTCCCACGCCGCGCCGCCGCGAGGCCAAGCGCAAGATCCGTTCGACGGCAGCCCCAGGCCGCACCGCTGGCCGCATACCACCCCGGCGGCGGCGACGCCGCATGTTGGCAAGAATGGTAGCCCCGTTCCACTCGTAGCAAGTCCGCTACAACAACAACAACTGCCCGACTGCGCGCGGTCGCCGGCGTTCGGCCGGAATGGCATGCCAATCCGCAACCACATCGACATCGGCTGATCGGCGGACGAGGGAGCACGCTTCGACGGCTGCCTCGCGCTCCGAGCCGCCTCCAGACGCCCCGTCAGCTGCGCCGATCACCCACACACGGTGCTCCCCTTCGCCGGACAGATGAGAACGCGCACCATCTCGCCCACGGTGGCGCAGGCGCCCCGGACCCCGCCGCGGTGCAAGGCGTCCCGGAGCAGCGGCGCCATGCCAGACAGCCGCGCGCCCCGAGTAGCGACGCCGGCCACACGTTAGCGGCCGGGCCGGCGGAGCGGCGCGGCGGCGGCGTGTGGCGACGCCGTACGCCGCCGGGCCGCGACCGCGCCTCCCCCGTCCGCCACGGATGCACGCACGGGCCGCCCCCCGTTGCCGCGATGAACCCCGCGACGAGGCGCCTCCCCGCTCTCCTTCCCCGCAGTGACGCCTGAGGGTGCTCCGCCCGGCCCGTCCGCGAGCGCGAAGCCGCTGGCGCCCGCCCCGGCCGCCGTGGACGCGCTGGGGTAGCTCCACGACGGCATGGGCGCTGGCATGGCGAGGAGTTCTTCCCGCCCGCCGTACTAGCACGGCGGCGAGGTTGTGGCGCGGCAGGGGATGGATGGGCAGCGAGGCGCACGGTGGCGGGCGAAGGCAGATGCATGGAGGAAGGAGCTACTTGACGTAAAGAGAAAATAGATAGGGTTTCCTTTGAAAATTTGTCGCCGACGTGGCAGGTTTTTAGACCTTTGGTGTGCATCGACAATAGTTCAGGGGACCTAGATAGTCGTTTTGATAGTTCGAGTACCTGGATGGGAGGAGGCCAATAGTTTGAAGACTCGGGTGCATTTTACTCATAGATTTAAGATCAAATAGAAAAGTTAAACTTGACTAGAACTAATCAGTGAAGACTCGATTTTAATACGGCCAAATAGGGAGGATAAAAAAAGAATTCCCTTTCCCTAGAACGACCCCAAATTCGTGCTTGGAATCCTTACGCTCCAAAAGGTAAAAAAGAATATTTATGGGCAAAGGGCTACTTCAATTGTTGGAATATACCAAGCAAATAAGGGCGTGTTTGGAACATTTAGACCTTGTTTAGCCTTCAGGTTCTAGATTTTCACACTCTCTTCACCACATTAAGTTTTGGACACATAAATGAAGCAGTAAATGTAGGTAAAAAAAAATTAATTACACATTTTTGTCGTAAATCACGATACAAATCTTTTAAGCCTAGTTAATCCATGATTGGACAATATCTAACGCAAACAAATAAAACGTGCTACAGGGTCGAAGTTGCAAAATTTCTAACTTTCAGAGGGAACTAACCAGAATGGTTTGAGCAAGTCGGTTGGCGTGTTTGCATTGCCAATCGCCATCGAGAGAGGGGGTCGAGGGGACCTGCAAATCTGCAATGCTCCTTCAAAAACGCGCCGCTTTGACTACTCCTAGCCTCCTACTGTAGGCAAGTGGAAATATGGAATCCTGCGCCCTTCTACTGCGATGCCTAGCTGGTGGAGAGACTGGAGCCAGCAAGATAGCGTGGACCTGGTGCTACCTGGCTGACTGCCTCTCTGCCTGAGTGTCCGAGGCCCGGCCGAGCAAAACAAACGATGCAGTAACGTCGAAAGGTGACCTGGAGCTCGCAGCAGCCAGCTGACAGCAAGGTGACCTGTCTTTGCCTCCATCACCTCCTACTTGCCGCTCTGAATTTGCCACAGTATGGCAAATCTAGGCCGTAGGGTATGAGTGCAGCGGCATGCATTCGGTTGGATGCTGTCAATCTAGCGATGGCTAGTCACCTCACGTCAGGTCAGGTCATTTGGCGTGTGCAGACGCATCGTTTCAGAGCCATTGAACCAGAAAAGGGTGAGCCACTGAGCGTGCCAGTCCACTGGCGCCCTAGTAGTGGCCATATCTGTCGAGCGCGTCCTTTGAAGCAATCCAGCAGCAATGACTGTCTCAGCGCCCTTGGTGGTAGACAGAACCTACTATTAATTGTAACTGTGACCGTGTAACCATCAGCGCTTAATGATGCAGGAGCAGCGGCGCCAAGATCGCCAATATCCCCGGTGAAAACCGGCGTCGGAGTCCAAGATCGCGCATGCAAACGTTCGGCGGATCCCTCGCTGTCGACCGAGGCGCCAACATGCTGCCAAAACTCGTCAAGAATGATACGGATTTGCAAACATGCCATGATCGTTTCCGCTTCACGTACGTGCAAACCGCAAGTAGTTGGAATATCTGGTTAAGAAAGGTAACTATGACAAGATGCTCAAAAAAAAAGGTAACTATGACAACTTGCTTCCAGACAGAATGTCTACTTAAAGTAATACTAATACAAAGGGGAGAAATAATTTTATAAATGACCATTCTGCTCTTGTTGCAATTTTCCAAAATGCAATCCAACGGAGAACGGACTGCTGCTACATTCAGCAATCCCAGGAGGGTGCATCTCCCAGCTTAGAGCTAGCTCAATTATTTTTTTAATTATTAAACTCTGTACAAGACAAGAAATTAACTTACATGAACTCAATAGATAGTCTTACCATTTCATCAAGTCTTTCTGGCTGGTTGCTATAGTCTCTCATCTCTACCAGCTTAGAGTTAGTGTTAACTCATAGTATAGTCTCTCACCGTATCTATAAGGGCGTCCACAACAAGCAAAATCAAATCGCCGGCTGATAGAAATAAAAAAAGGAAAAAAAATTTGAGTCCCACAGCATAGGTAAGAGCGGGTCCGTGCAGCAGAGAGAGTATGATTGATTGGGACCTGTGCGAGCTATCGAGGAACTCGTCGCTAGCTATTCAGATTTTGATGTTCTCTTTCCTCCACGTCACGAAATAGCTAGCAAATAGCTAGCAAAAAGTTCCCTGTTGGGGACGCCCTAATAGCATGCATGGGCGGAGGTGTGCCTCGGCCACTGCTTGTATAACTAGCCCTGCACGGCTAGTTAGAGCGGGCTGAACTAGTGGCGTTTCTGGGAACTTGGGGCTAGCTAGCAAAACTTTTAAATGGGACCTAAATTAAGTTTCAAATATCATGGCGACATTTGAATGAAGATAGAGGGAGTATCTCTTCACCAGTCAACAACAGAATACACGAACATAACCGCCTAACATTGTACGTAATCAGTGGCGGACCCAGCCGAAGAAATGAGCTAGGGCGGATGACTAAGTACAACTACAAAAGTTCACCGATATAACCTAAGGTTTTAGCATATAATTGAACAAACAAAAGTTACAAAAGAAGTTTGTAGGAAACATACCAACAAAGAGTGTGGTAAACTCATGCTATCTAATCACTTTTCCGATGCCGCTTTGCAGGTAATCTCATCTTTCGATCTTTCATGGATTGAAAAGTCCTCTTGACTTTCTCAGATCAAGTGCTCTAAAAATATCCTTCTCAATGTAGCACAAAGCCAAGTCATTAAGCCACTCATCATTCATTCGTTTTCGCAAATCGGTCTTTATTATTTTCATGGCTGAGAAAGCTCTTTCAACCGATGCCGTTGCCCTTTGGAAGAAGCAATGCTAGCTCAATGATGCGATAGACCAACGGAAATAAAAGATTTGCCTTCTTGTCACCAACTTTATGGCCAAACTTGCAAAATCATGGCAAGCTCTATAATCATCAACTCTTCGCACATGTAAAATGAATGTCTCAAGTTCATCCCTTATATTAGAACGATCAACAATTGAAAAATCTTGATCATAGATCTCCGTTAGACGAGCAATCTTCTCGACATTAAACATAGAGAATGAATCTCTTGGATCAAGACAAGAGAAGCAAATGAGTAACTCGATGATACCTCATTGAAGCGATGATCCATCTCTGTGAGAATAGCATCAAGTGCGGCCAAGAAAGTGTCAACTCGGTAATGATGTTCTTTAGTTATCAAGTCATCATCAAGCCTTGATCGACCCCATCTTGGTCTAAGCTCACTGAAATCGCGGCAACTTTATCCTTTTGCTAAACAAAAGGATTTCACTTCTTCAAACAATGGCTCCCAGCCTTCATTTCTCAAGTTTACCAAACGTGTTTTGACATCAACAAGCAAGGACATGGCCTGAATTATATTCGATCCTTCTTTTGTAGCAAGAGAGATAACTCATTAGTAATCGAAGCACTTTCAACATCAACTTCATATTTAGAACAAAGGTAAAACTCTCCATTTTTTCAACAAACCGGCTGCTCTACCGAGTTGCGTTCATCCCCATGAACCATAGCATTACCTTCACAACAGAATCCCACATGTTCTCATCACGAAGTAATGTGGTGAAATGAGAACCCCATCTTGTATCACCGGGTCTAACCAAACTAGTTCGTTGATTCTTCCCTTTCCCGAAAAAAATCTCTCCACTATCCAATTTCTCTAAAATTGTATTACGATGTTCGGCAATCAAGCTATCTTTCCTTCTACAAGATGAACTAGCACTAGTCACAATCAAACTCACATAGTTGAAGAAATCAGAGAATGTTGAAGCGGCAAGTTGAAAAAAGCAACAATTACTAGGCGCAAGCCCGATGAGCAAAGCAATGGACATAGAAAGCATGTGGGTTTTCATCACGAATTTGTTTTTGCAAACCGTTGAATTCACCTCTCATATTAGATGCCCCATCATATCCTTGCCCTCGAAGTCTATTAATGGATAAACCATATTCATCAAGAACATCGATCAATGCCTTCTTCAATGAGAGAGATGTTGTGTCCTCCCACATGTTTAAGCCCCAAAAACCTTTCTACCACCATTCCTTTGTCATTGACAAACCTGCAGACCAATAGTAATTATTATCATTTAGAAACAGAACTATTTACAAAACATCAATTAAATAGTAACCAACCTCACAATCACGACCATTTGCTCGCTATTGAGATGTCACGAGATTCATCAATTAGAACCGAAAAAAAGTTTGTTGCCAATCTCTTTCTTTATGACTTTCTTTACCTCCCTCGCAAAAAACTCTTACACATGTCCTTCGAATCTTGTGAGAAAGCATTTTGGCATTTAATGGACATAACTCCTCAAATGCAAGTCGTACCTCCTCATTCCTTTTTTTGTGCCACTCAATCATCTCTAAGAAATTGCCCCTATTTAAGGAAGATGGAGATTCATCGTGGCCTCTAAATGAATGTGCTTGTGCAATAAGAAAACTTGCAACATCTAAGGAAGTTTGTCACACGTGTTTCATATTTCGTTTCTGCATCGGCACTATGAGCCTCGATCGATGTGTGACACTTGCCCTCTCATTCGAAAATCTTCACAAGCTGTCCTTGCTCTATTGTGACAACTTGTCGGGCCACCAACATCCGAGGAAATCCATTATATGCATTTTTCGGTTTCTGTACCCTTCTTTCTTTGAATGCATCATGACCAAAATGTGTTTCTAATGGCTTTGCTTAAAAGAAAGCAATGGAAGCAAAATCTTTGCATCCTTGGCCACACTATATTCCAACCAATCAAATTGTTCTAACCAATTCTTTACAAAACGCCCTCTTATCATTTGGCTTCTTAGGAAAATTATGGCCATAAGGTTTGGTTGGTCCCTTAACCAAATAAGCCCTCTAACATCATCTCTAATGTGCGGATGGAATTGATCAATTGCTACGAAGGGCCGGATCGAAACTATATGAACATCGGGTTGAAAACCTTAATACCTTCGCATCCCTCAACACAACAACCGCTTTTGCTTGAATGTGGCTCTTCTTGTCTCTCGAGTTTCAGCAACAGCAACTTTTCGAACATTGCCGCTTTCATGAGTACTTGTACGAGTTGCTTAAAACTGCAGAATTTGTACTAGGAAAAAGCTTTTCAAATCGCAAAAATCAATTGATTTGCAATGAGAGATAAATTCAACCTATTTAATTGACAAATAATTTGCAACAAATTGTGGCACTTGTGGCATTAGCATACCTAATTTCTTATACGCTTTGGGGCTCGGTTGGGGGCTTTTTGCGGCCCGGCCGCCGTCCATTTGCGACTTCATCTCCTCCCCCATCCATCTGCAAATCTGGCCGGGCGTTGGCGGCTCCTCTTGCCGCTCGCTGCCCGAGCGAGCTAGAAAGGCTTGGAGAAGGGAAGGAAGGGAAGGGGAAGGGAAGGGAAAGGGAAGGGGCTAGAGGGCCAGGCCTTGACAGCGGTGGAGTGGGGCCGCCGGTGGGTGGCCAGGTCGCGGGTCTTGCCGACGGCGCCGGTCGCGTATTTCGCCCTTCACGCTTCACCCAGCTAGCCTTAGAGGGCGTAATGGGCCAAAAATGGGCCGCTTTGTTGTAAGGAGAAAAGGCCCATAAGCGAGGTGAGTTCCCGTGGCGTGCCGGCCGCCCGCCGCGGGATGCTCGCCGCCGCCGGGCCACGGCCGGAGACAACAGTGTTGCGGGGTTCTCGGGAGCCCACCTAGGGGCGCCGCCCCAGCTCGCCTTTGCGGTCTTTGGCTCGTGCGGCAGCACGGCCCTGCCACCTGGATCTGGGGCAGCGGCCAGCGCGGCGACGGCGAGGGTCCTCGATCGGCGACGGCCGGCGGCGGCCACCGCTTGGATCATCGGCGGGTCCAGGCGGACCGACTTTAGGGCGGGCTGGGCGGCCGCTGGTAGGTGGTCTCCGGTGAGAACCCTAGGTATTCTGTTGTCTCGGCGGCGGCGGCGGCGGCGAAGTAATCCCGGCGGCGGCGGCGCCACGCAAATCCCGGCCCACCTCGCTTTATGGGCCTTTTTCATACAACAAGGCGCCCATTTTTGGCCCATTACGGCCTCCAGGGCTAGGCGTCCGTGAAGCGTGAAGGGCAGGGGCGCAGCCACGCGAATCGTCTGCCGGCACCCGCGACGGCGCGACTCACCGCGCGGCGCGCTCCACTCCGCTCCACCAAGGCTCGCCTGGCCCTCTAGCTGCCCCCTTCCCTCTCCCTTCCCTTCCTTCCTCCTTCCCGCTGCCTGGTCTTCTAGCGGCCGGCAGCGAGCGGCCGCCGAGATGCGCCAGCAGCCCGCAGATTTGCAGATGGATGGGGAGGAGATGAAGCCGCAAATGAGGACACGGCTGCCGCCGCAAAGCCCCCAACCGAGCCCCAAAGCGGTATAAGAAATTAGGTATGCTAATGCCACAAGTGCCAATAATTTATTGCAAATTATTTGTCAATTAAATAGGTTGAATTTATCTCTCATTGCAAATCAATTGATTTTTTGCAGATTTGAAAAGCTTTTTTTCCTAGTACAAATTTCGCAAGCGGAAGCAACTCGGGGCCAAGTACTCATGAAAGCGGCAATGTTTCGAGTGTTGCATTTGTCGAAACTCGAGAGACAAGAAGAGCCACATTCAAAGGTAAACAGTTCAAGTGTGTTGAGCGGGATGCGGAAGGTATTAAGGTTTTCAACCCGGATGTTCATATAGTTTTCGATCCGCCCTTCGCGGTAGCAATTGATCAATTCCATCCGCATATTAGAGATGATGTTAGGAGGGCTTATTTGGTTAAGGGACCAACCAAACCTTATGGCCATAATTTTCCTAAGAAGCCAAATGATAAGAGGGCGTTTGTAAAGAATTGGTTAGAACAATTTGATTGGTTGGAATATAGTGTGGCCAAGGATGCAAAGATTTTGCTTCCATTGCTTTCTTTTTAAGCAAATGTACCATTAGAAACACATTTTGGTCATGATGCATTCAAGAAAGAAGGGTACGTAAACGGAAAAATGCATATAATGGATTTCCTCAAAGATGTTGGTGGCCCGACAAGTTGTCACAATAGAGCAAGGACATTTTGTGAAGATTTTCGTAATGAGAGGGCAAGTGTCACACATCGATCGAGGCTCATAGTGCTGATGCGTAAAACGAAATATGAAACACGTGTGACAGCCTTCCTTAGATGTTGCAAGTTTTCTTATTGCACAAGCACATTCATTTAGAGGCCACGATGAATCTCCATCTTCCTTAAATAGGGGCAATTTCTTAGAGATGATTGAGTGGCACAAAAAAGGAATGAGGAGGTACGACTTGCATTTGAGGAGTTATGTCCATTAAATGCCAAAATGCTTTCTCACAAGATTCAGAAGGACATGTGTAAGAGTTTTGCGAGGGAGGTAAAGAAAGTCATAAAAGAAAGAGATTGGCAACAAACTTTTTTCAGTTCTAATTGATGAATCTCGTGACATCTCAATAGCGGAGCAAATGGTCGTGATTGTGAGGTTGGTTACTATTTAATTGATGTTTTGTAAATAGTTCTCGTTTCTAAATGATAATAATTACTATTGGTCCGCAGGTTTGTCAATGACAAAGGAATGGTGGTAGAAAGGTTTTTGGGGCTTAAACATGTGGAGGACACAACATCTCTCTCATTGAAGAAGGCATTGATCGATGTTCTTGATGAATATGGTTTATCCATTAATAGACTTCGAGGGCAAGGATATGATGGGGCATCTAATATGAGAGGTGAATTCAACGGTTTGCAAAAACAAATTCGTGATGAAAACCCACATGCTTTCTATGTCCATTGCTTTGCTCATCGGTTGACTAGTAATTGTTGCCGCTTTCAACTTGTCGTTCAACATTCTCGATTTCTTCAACTATGTGAGTTTGATTGTGACTAGTGCTAGTTCATCTTGTAGAAGGAAAGATAGCTTGATTGCTGAACATCGTAATACAATTTTAGAGAAATTGGATAGTGGAGAGATTTTTTCTCGGGAAAGGGAAGAATCAACGAACTAGTTTGGTTAGACCCGGTGATACAAGATGGGGTTCTCATTTCACCACATTACTCGTATTGAGAACATGTGGGATTCTGTTGTGAAGGTACTGCCTATGGTTCATGGGGATGAACGCAACTCGTAGAGCAACCGGTTTGTTGAAAAAAATGGAGAGTTTTACCTTTGTTCTAAATATGAAGTTGATGTTGAAAGTGCTTCAGATTACTAATGAGTTATCTCTCTTGCTACAAAAAGAAGGATCGTAATATAATTCAGGCCATGTCCTTGCTTGTTGATGTCAAAACACGTTTGGTAAACTCACCGGGCGGACCGACCAGTAGGGGGAGCCGGGCGGCCGCCCTAGGTGGTCTCCGGCGAGAACCCCGGTACCTGTTGTCTCCGGCGGCGGCGCGGGCGGCGAGCAATCCCGGCGGCGGCAGGCGCCACGCAAATCCCGTCCACCTCGCTTATGGGCCTTTTTCATACAACAAGGCGGCCCATTTTTTTGGCCCATTACGGCCTCTAGGGCTGGCGTCCGTGAAGCGTGAAGGGGAGGGCGCGATCCACGCGCGAATCGTGCGGCGGCACCGCGGCGGCGGCGACTCCACCGCGCGGCGCGCCTCCACTCCGCCTCCACCGCGTCGTCGGTCCTCTAGCGGCCCCTTCCCTTCCCTTCCCTTCCCTTCCCTTCCTTCCCGTCGTCGGTCTTCTAGCGGCCGGCAATGGCGGCCAGCGAGGAGCGCGCCCGGCCCGGCCAGGATTTGCGAGATGGATGGGGAGGAGATGAAGTCTGCGGCGAGGGACGCCGGCGCCGCAAAACCCCCAACCGAGCCCCAAAGCGGTATAAGAAATTAGGTATGCTAATGCCACAAGTGCCAATAATTTATTGCAAATTATTTGTCAATTAAATAGGTTGGAATTTATCTCTCATTGCAAATCAATTGATTTTTGCAGATTTGAAAAGCTTTTTTTCCTAGTACAAATTTCGCAGCGGAAGCAACTTCGGGCCAAGTACTCATGAAAGCGGCAATGTTCGAAAGTGTTCTTTGTTCTTTGAAACTCGAGAGACAAGAAGAGCCACATTTCGGTGCAAACGGTTCAAAGGTGTTGAGCGGGATGCGGAAGGTATTAAGGTTTTCAACCCGGATGTTCATATAGTTTCGATCCGGCCCTTCGTGTAGCAATTGATCAATTCCATCCGGACATTAGAGATGATGTTAGAGGGCTTATTTGGTTAAGGGACCAACCAAACCTTATGGCCATAATTTTCCTAAGAAGCCAAATGATAAGAGGGCGTTTGTAAAGAATTGGTTAGAACAATTTGATTGGTTGGAATATAGTGTGGCCAAGGATGCGACATTTTGCTTCCATTGCTTTCTTTTTAAGCAAATGACCATTAGAAACACATTTTGGTCATGATGCATTCAAGAAAGAAGGGTACGTAAACCGGAAAAATGCATATAATGGATTTCCTCAAGATGTTGGTGGCCCGACAAGTTGTCACAATAGAGCAAGGATGACTTGTGAAGATTTTCGAGAATGAGAGGGCAAGTGTCACACATCGGATCGAGGCTCATAGTGCCGATGCGAAAACGAAATATGAAACACGTGTGTGACTTCCTTAGATGTTGCAAGTTTTCTTATTGCACAAGCACATTCATTTAGAGGCCACGATGAATCTCCATCTTCCTTAAATAGGGGCAATTTCTTAGAGATGATTGAGTGGCAAAAAAAAGGAATGAGGAGGTACGACTTGCATTTGAGGAGTTATGTCCATTAAATGCCAAAATGCTTTCTCACAAGATTCGAGAAGGACATGTGTAAGAGTTTTGCGAGGGAGGTAAAGAAAGTCATAAAAGAAAGAGATTGGCAACAAACTTTTTTTCAGTTCTAATTGATGAATCTCGTGACATCTCAATAGCGGAGCAAATGGTGTGGATTGTGAGGTTGGTTACTATTTAATTGATGTTTTGTAAATAGTTCGTTTCTAAATGATAATAATTACTATTGGTCCAACGAGGTTTGTCAATGACAAAGGAATGGTGGTAGAAAGGTTTTTGGGGCTTAAACATGTGGAGGACACAACATCTCTCTCATTGAAGAAGGCATTGATCGATGTTCTTGATGAATATGGTTTATCCATTAATAGACTTCGAGGGCAAGGATATGATGGGGCATCTAATATGAGAGGTGAATTCAACGGTTTGCAAAAACAAATTCGTGATGAAAACCCACATGCTTTCTATGTCCATTGCTTTGCTCATCGATTCAAAACTAGTAATTGTTCTTTGTTTCAACTTGCCGTTCAACATTCTCTCGATTTCTTCAACTATGTGAGTTTGATTGTGACTAGTGCTAGTTCATCTTGTAGAAGGAAAGATAGCTTGATTCTTTGAACATCGTAATACAATTTTAGAGAAATTGGATAGTGGAGAGATTTTTTTCGGGAAAGGGAAGAATCAACGAACTAGTTTGGTTAGACCCGGTGATACAAGATGGGGTTCTCATTTCACCACATTACTGCGTATTGAGAACATGTGGGATTCATTTGTGAAGGTAATCGCCTATGGTTCATGGGGATGAACGCAATCCTCGTAGAGCGGCCGGTGAAAAAAAAAAAAATGGAGAGTTTTACCTTTGTTCTAAATATGAAGTTGATGTTGAAAGTGCTTCGTATTACTAATGAGTTATCTCTCTTGCTACAAAAGAAGGATCAGAATATAATTCAGGCCATGTCCTTGCTTGTTGATGTCAAAACACGTTTGGTAAACTTGAGAAATGAAGGCCGGGAGCCATTGTTTGAAGAAGTGAAATCCTTTTGTTTAGCAAAAGGATAAAGTTGCCGTGATTTCGGTGAGCTTAGACCAAGATGGGGTCGATCAAGGCTTGATGATGACTTGATAACTAAAGAACATCATTACCGAAGTTGACACTTTCTTGGCCGCACTTGATGCTATTCTCACACGAGATGGATCATCGCTTCAATGAGGTATCATCGAGTTACTCATTTGCTTCTCTTGTCTTGATCCAAGAGATTCATTCTCTATGTTTAATGTCGAGAAGATTGCTCGTCTAACGGAGATCTATGATCAAGATTTTTCAATTGTTGATCGTTCTAATATAAGGGATGAACTTGAGACATTCATTTTACATGTGCGAAGAGTTGATGATTATAGAGCTTGCCATGATTTTGCAAGTTTGGCCATAAAGTTGGTCGACAAGAAGGCAAATCTTTATTTCCGTTGGTCTATCGCATCATTGAGCTAGCATTGCTTCTTCCAAAGGGCAACGCATCGGTTGAAAGAGCTTTCGACCCATGAAAATAATAAAGACCGATTTGCGTAAAACGTAATGAATGATGAGTGGCTTAATGACTTGGCTTTGTGCTACATTGAGAAGGATATTTTTAGAGCACTTGATCCCGAGAAAGTCAAGAGGACTTTTCAATCCATGAAAGATCGAAAGATGAGATTACCGCAAGCGGCATCGAAAAGTGATTAGATAGCATGAGTTTACCACTTTGTTGGTATGTTTCCTACAAACTTCTTTTGTAACTTTTGTTTGTTCAATTATATGCTAGAAACCGGTTATATCGGTGAACTTTTGTAGTTGTACTTAGTCATCCGCCCTAGCTCATTTCTTCGGCTGGGTCCGCCATGGGTAAACTTGAGAAATGAAGGCCGGGAGCCATTGTTTGAAGAAGTGAAATCCTTTTGTTTAGCAAAAAAGGATAAAGTTGCCAGATTTCAGTGAGCTTAGACCAAGATGGGGTCGATCAAGGCTTGATGATGACTTGATAACCAAAGAACATCATTACCGAAGTTGACACTTTCTTGGCCGCACTTGATGCTATTCTCACGAGAGATGGATCATCGCTTCAATGAGGTATCATCAGAGTTACTCATTTGCTTCTCTTGTCTTGATCCAAGAGATTCATTCTCTATGTTTAATGTCGAGAAGATTGCTCGCCTAACGGAGATCTATGATCAAGATTTTTCAATTGTTGATCGCTCTAATATAAGGGATGAACTTGAGACATTCATTTTACATGTGCGAAGAGTTGATGATTATAGAGCTTGCCATGATTTTGCAAGTTTGGCCATAAAGTTGGGCCGACAAGAAGGCAAATCTTTTATTTCCGTTGGTCTATCGCATCATTGAGCTAGCATTGCTTCTTCCAAAGGGCAACGCATCGGGTTGAAAGAGCTTTCTCAGCCATGAAAATAATAAAGACTGATTTGCGAAAAACGTAATGAATGATGAGTGGCTTAATGACTTGGCTTTGTGCTACATTGAGAAGGATATTTTTAGAGCACTTGATCCTGAGAAAGTCAAGAGGACTTTTCAATCCATGAAAGATCGAAAAGATGAGATTACCGCAAAGCGCATCGAAAAGTGATTAGATAGCATGAGTTTACCACACACTGTTGGTATGTTTCCTACAAACTTCTTTTGTAACTTTTGTTTGTTCAATTATATGCTAAAACCGGTTATATCGGTGAACTTTTGTAGTTGTACTTAGTCATCCGCCCCTAGCTCATTTCTTCGGCTGGGTCCGCCACTGGCTGGGTCTGTGAGGCACGCAAAAAGCCACGCCATTTTGTATCATGCTAGTAGCTACTACCACCATCACCTTTGCATGGTCGATCACGATACGATCTTGCTTTCTCTGTCGATTGATGGTTGGAATAGGAATGGATAGACCCCGGGAGAGATAGGATTAGCCGATTAGGCTGTCTGTTCCCTTGTCGTTTGTGGAGAACACCTGCAACAGCAGTTCTGGGTGCCAAAGTGCTAGCTGTCTGTATGGGACCGGAGAGAACTTCTGTCTGCATATGCTTTCGCCATTGATCTGGTAAGTTGTTGGGTTACATAATGCCGAATCAGATTTAGAAGAGTGTAGTATATGAATCTTAGCTTATGTATCTCATAATTGTAGGACAGTTTCAGACTCGTGCAACTCCATCATCAAGCTATCAGCCCGAATATTTTAGGTGCCAGATTTTATAGACGATTTCAAGTGACAATTTTTATACAGCCAACTAGCACGATTAAAATAGCACGTGGACCGCAAAAACCTACTTACTATTGCCTGAGCAACAAAATAATCAAGCAGCAAAAAAGTGACAAAAATAAATTGCGCATGGAGGATTCCAACACAATAGCTCAGTCTCAATGCACAGTTTCATGACATAGTTACCAAGACTATAGACTAGGTAACCGAACCAAATAAGTTTCATGGGATGAAATTCTTCTCTCTCATCCGATTAGACTCCCTCATTTAAATCCCCCCGCCAAGTCATCAATTTTGCTGATGTGGAAGGCTATTTTTTTGTGATAAGAAAAAATTCCATTGATACTAAAGCAAGTTACATCATCTATTAAATGTGCATGACACTCCCATGAAACTTGCATTGAGACTAGCCTAAGGGTGTGCTTATCCTCGTAAATTGGGGTGTAAAATATCACATTGGATATTGCGGTACATATTTGGGGTACCATACTTGATCCAATAATAGAACAAATTATAGATTTCGCTTTTACACGAATTTGTGCCCTAGTTAATCTGTCATTAGAACATGTGTTACTGTAGCAATTTAGTGTCTAATCACAGCCTAATTAAGCTCATTAGATTTGTCTCGATTTTTTACTAGATTTAGTGCTCCATGCATGCACCAACATATTCGATGTGATAGTTTTGGGTGTAAAATATTAACACCGCCCTAAGTAGGAGTGGAGCGTAAAACGGTACAAAGCAAGTCACTTCCATGGTCGCTGCTGTCTACAATACTCGGGCAGTGTCACAGCCACCTTAGAATGGGGGCGGCGGCAGCGGGCGCGCGCGTGAGGGAGGGGAGGCGGAGGTGATTGGGAGCAAAAGCTGGGGGAATATTTTTTTTTATTGCTTATCGAATGAGATTACATTGCCCTACTATTTATAGCCTTTTCAAGGAACTTGTAATCCAAGCAATCTTTAAAGGTTTCATTATAGATTGAAATCATTTTTTAAAAGCAAGGTCCTATTTTGTTTCCTAATAAAAGATGTCCTTATAAATTAGAATATCCCTTTTCCAGATCAAATCTAACTTTATTTCCTAACTTGACGTGAACTTATTTAATTTTCCTAATTTTATTAGATGAGAGGATGACGATGACATAGCCGGCGGCGGCGGCTGCCGCCCCTCTTTCGGCGCACGGCGTCCGGTCCCCATCTGATCAGGGTCGAGTCCATTTCTGCACCCAAATTAAAGACCAACCGAAGAAGATCCTGTGTATCCCGGCGATTGATCGATCCAAACCGTCAGCCGTGAGGCATCGTCAATGCTTCCTGCGGTGGACAAGGCGCTCCTTGCGTTTACGGCAGACTTTGATTCGGATGAGTCACAGTGGTCGAGGCATCGTTTTCTTTTCTGAGCCCTCCACAAACGGTCGAGGACATGTTGCCAGACTTACTTGCGCCACATAGCTAGAGAGGACAAACAACAGGTACCACATGATTAGTCCGGCGATCACGAAAAACAGGAAACCACCGATAGGACCAAAGATTTCCTCACATTTCTTTTAAGTTCGCTTGGTGAGAGACTCTCGAAAATGTTCCCCATCTCTCCAGACTAACTCTATTCACACTACTCAACACTTGGGTGGAATGCTCGAGTCTGACCCTGGTATATAAATTACATATGGAAGGATAAGCAGTGGCGGAGCTGGGGGCCCCTAACATTGCGCAACAAGAAAGAAAATTACAGTATAATCTATAAGCAAGACATTATCCTAAGTTCCTTTCTAATTTCTTTTGGCTTAGAAATTTTCTCCTGAGCGAGTCAAGATTAGCTTGTTTGTTCCCTCGATGGCAAGATTAGCTTACTTGTTTCTTTTCCTACTTTTTTAGCTTTCCTTTTATAGTGTCAAAATATATATAAATAACTGCTAATATATTGAGAAAAATTGTAGTGGTTTGCAATGCACAAAAAATACTTTGTTCTTGTTCTCGCTTTTGTTCTTGAGCGTATGTAAGCAAGTTTGTCGGAGAGACTTTCTCGCTCACATAATTCAATACTTTTTATTTATATTATGAGTGAGATTATACAAATTTTTTTGTCTTATAATATACCTATTAATATCTTCTATATAATAAAATACAACTAGTGGATATAAATTATCGTGAGCTAAAAAGACGGAGTTGATGCTCAATAGTTACAAAGTCACCCCAGACGCCAATGTCAATGAATTAACCGGGGCAATCACTATAAGGAAACTAACGAAGTTGAGTTACACTTGGGGCTTTTACACTTTGGTTTTGGCCGCCCCCTAAGTATAATTTCTGGCCACTGAAACAAAGCGCCTGACAGGACAAATGGCTAGTCTTTGGCGTGATCCCGCGGCGGCGGTGGCGGCCCAAGGTTAGCAAAGCAGCGTAGATGGTGCATGAAGCTGAACGCTTTTGCCCCTTCGTTTGATTAACCTGCCGGCGGTCTGCTCCGTCTGGAAGCCGGAACTCCGGAACCGGAAGGGCAACCCATGCATGCTGCGACCAAGCGTATGCCGGTATGCGTTCAATCTTCAGTAGCAGCCGAACCCGCGACCGGGCTGCGACGGAGGCAAAACGTTATGGGCGATGGCTGCGCTTTCCGAATAAATAAAGTCGTGGACGCGGATGCTGAGATGGACCGCGGGCGGACGAAGGACCAAGGACTTGAGAAGATTTGCGGGACTTGAGAAGATTTGCGGGGTGGTGGTTGCATGTGGCAGCCCGGCCCCGAGCGGATCGTGGCCACGTGATGGTGGCGTGGCTCGGGCTGCCTCTCGCGCTGTGGCTCCACGCTCCAGTAATCAGGTTAGGGCAGGGCAGGGCAGGGCAATGGCGTAAAGGATACCGGGCGAGGCCACTGTAAACAAGCAGACCACAGCCATGGTATAATGTTAGCATCAGCTGGCTGAGTAATTGAGAAGGACAGCCATGGTAGGTACAATGTTAGCATCAGCTGGCTGCAGATTTAACCAAGCAGCTCTTGAAACATAATCTGCTCACAAAACCCATCATTCAAATACAGAGTAGCACTTTATGTCTGGAAAATTTCACAGTAGTACTCGAAGGAAAAGGAGAGCATTAACAGAAACAAGGCCAACAATGTTCACTGCAACAAGCTGCACAGAAACGAGCATGTTTTGGTGGACATCCTTTAAATCATCCATCCAAAACATCAAACAACTTGGCTAGTTACGTAATATAATACAAGGCTTAAAACACACGTGCTACGGGAGGTCACATCTCATCTTGACCTGAAACAAAGTAGTATGCCTGTATTTCTAACGCCTAGTGACAAACCCACTAATAAAACGTGCCAGGTCCTGTGCCTAACCTAGGTAAGAACAGTGTTATCCTATACATATATTACAAGCTTTAGGAAATACACAGAGCAAACTATAACTCAGTGTGATTGCTTCCAACTCTTCAACAAAACCAGACATCAGGATACCCGCAGTGGAGTCACTTGCAGTGACCTTTTTTAGATAATGGAAAATAGTTCCAGCTCAGTGACTGGACCCTAGCTTCCTTGGATGCTATGATCTTGACGAACAAACTGGCCCTTGACCCGTGGACGCTGCTCTGCAAGTATTTCCGCTCTGGTATCGAACCTGCAAATGAATGTAAAGGCATAAATCACAGGTCCTAGTAGGTGACATCAAGGAATTGGATTGAAATGAATACGTGCAATTAGTTGCTTACCTTCTTCTCAAAGCACCTATCCTTCCTCTTTAGCCGGAACTTGTTCAGGGCAGCCTCTCGCTGGCTCAGGTGTCGTGAACCTTCGCCACTTGGGGTTTCAGGAACACCATTATATACATTGGATGATTCAGTAGGGGCATTGATCTGGTTGGAAGTGCTATCACAGCCACTGCTGCTCAGAGTATTTCTGGTGCTGTCTAGAATGGTACTAATTCCACTTTCACCAGTCATAGGAGAAACATGCCGTGGATCATCCTTTTGGAATTTCAACACGCAGCTGCTTCCCATTGGCATTCAGAGGACCTAAGACAATTTGTTTCCTCTACATTTTCAACTGGTTTAGCACCCATTTCATTGGGCTCATTCTGTTTGCGATTTTTTGCGGCAGTGAAGTTGCTTGTGAGGTTGATTCTGCCACATTGATGTTTTGCTATTCCAAATGGGAGGAGCTGACTGTGGGTAGAATATGGATGCCATCGGTGTACCATTCCAGAATGGCTGCCCATCAAATGTGAGACCTTGAACAGGGACAGGAAATGGTACAACTCTAATAGGAGGACGACTTGTTTCAGTCATGTCTTGAGAGGGAGCTGCCGAATCTCCATTTTTATTTCCAACATCCACTAGTGTTTCTGAGGTGCTGCACATTTGACCGTCACCAGAATTTCCTAAGGCCGACACAGCCCTGCAATTATACCTGTTGACAAGATACTTCCAACAGTAAGATACAGTAATGGGCACTTGTGAACTTTGAAAACAAGCAAATTATGCAGTAAGATACAGCATGGGCACTTGAAGTTCCATGTCAAAGTTTATGTTGTGGCTACAATATTTGGATATTTTATGCTTTAAGATCATCTCAAGGTAAGTCCCTATTTAAAAGTCTCTTAACTGTGCTTGGACAAGAAAAGATAAATGTCAAAACTTATTGGAAATTTTTCTGTTAACCTGTACCTACACTAGGAACGAAAAAAAATCTGACATAAAAAAACAACCAGATATGTAACTAGATTTATCTACTTTACAAAAGTTTTTAGGATGGCTTAAAGTATCGATTTATCATGAAAAGCCAAAGAAAAGGAGTACTTACAAGGAAAATGCAGACGAAGTTGAATGGTTCAGTGTTCTTCTATCACTTTTTTTCGTGGTTCTCCAAATTTCCGTAGTCAGTTCTTCTAAGAGAAAGTTCCAACTGGTGTGCTGGGATGGAGCCCTTCTCATCATTTCCCCTAGATGTTGTTCTCATAGCATCCACCTCCATTTGTGTGTTATGCTTCTGCTGATTCTCCATAATGTGGACTAGCTCCATATCTCTGGAAGCTCTCTCAGAATTATCATCATTCAAACTTGTCCTTTTCTTTGGCTTATAAATCGTCTTCTCTTGTTGAATCAAGTTATTACCCTTAGCTGCTGCCACATCACAAGCAGGCTGTGTTAGTAAATTTCCTGCAGACAAATTGTACATCACAAGTTGAAAATAAAGGGGAAAAATTACTTTGTATTTGGGTCTGTCCATTTAGCTGAACATTCTTGTGTCTAGGAATAGAGAAATTCCTTTCAGTTGATTGTTTATACCCAAAATGTTGTTAGTTTGCTTACTTTCAGCCTCCAGCTCTGACCTTGTACAAGAACTCTGCATGAGGGGTATCTAACTCAGTCCATGAAGATCTAAGTGAAGAAAGATATCCAAATTTGGTAAACAGCAGGACAGTTTGTCAGTCCCAGCTACCACCTACCAGGAATTAAAAGACTACTCGTATGCGGTATGACAGCACAAAAAAATCGCGATAACTGATATAATGTTACATTAACAGTCTAATACTTTAAAAAAAAAAACTTTCTAAGACAACCATGATTGTGTACCGCTTTTTATCCTGCAAGCAGCCAAAAGATACTTACCTTAAATTTTGGCAGATGCACTTCATTTTACCATGCCCAAAAGGACCGAACTGTGATACTCTCGCCAATAATAAACATTACTCTCATTCAACAAACAGTTCCATTACCCACCTGACTGAAAATTTATAAATTAGTTGTCTAACATTAACACAGATCCAAATGGTTAAATGATGTCTCTGACATGACCTACCATAGGCTATGCTATGTGGGTAATGAAACTGCCTTTGGACAAAATATCAGGTGATGGGAAATGTTATTGTCCGATCCTTACTGGGCAAAGTAAAATGAACAGCGCAAATGTCATATGTAACTAAGTAACTCACAATAGCATTTTACAAGGCAATTGTAAAATATAGGCTACCATTAGTAGGGCAAAGCAGCATCAAGACAACATTATGTTCACTGATTTTAAAACTTACTTGAGCATCACTTTCTTGTTCACTGCATTCTCTATTTTTACAGGTCCCATCTCGTTCAAATTATCAGCTTTTCTCACACCAATCTTCTGTTCGATTCTTTCTGCAAGATTCTCTTCTTGTTGTATGTGCTGCACATCAGGCCCACCGTTTGCCTGAAGGTAAGGTAAGGTAAGGTAAATTTAGAGAAAATTAAGTCTCATCACAGATACCATATCTAAGTATACATGGACAAAGCATGAAGAAGAAATGCAATCGTGCCAAAAAGATACAAATATGTCATCTTACCAGTTGTTTTCTCCAAACGTGCTGCCACAAGTTCCTTAATTCATTCTTTCTTATTGGCTTAACAAGAAAATCTGCTGCACCCTTTAGCATGCATTTGAAAACCATGCTTACTGAGTCGTGGAAGACATCACTGGATGACAAAAACAGCATTAGACTTAGTAGTGGCATTTAAGATTAAAAAGAGAGAGAGCACGAGAAGATTGACATACTTATAACAGGGATGTTCTTGACGATCATGCTCCATGATTGTGGATAACAAGAGGAACCCAGACATCAAAGGCAGATCAACTTCAGTTAAAACAAGGTCAACGTTGAAAGATTTTCCTTTTAATATGTCCCACGCCTTCACACCATCAGAGGCTGCGGCAACTGCATGAATAAAATGCAATACATGAGGCTAATGAAAAAATACCATTTCTAATTTTTCAAAATGGCTTTACTCGAACAAACCCAATAGTGTAAAAAATAAGATAAATTAACTAAAAAAATCTAAGTTAATTATTATGAAAAGATCATCTACCCTAATCACAAAATCTCACTATGCTAAAAGAATTGTCCCCAATCATGAAGGTAGCGATAATTATTGTCTTAGTTGAAATTTTTTATATATTATTAGAGAGTTTTTTACTGGCGCTTGGGATTAATATGGACCCTTCATTTTGGTCCGATTTAATGGTTAAAAAGTTAGAGAGAATCCACACGGGAGGAACCAAAGTGGCTGCACAGGAACTGGCGACACCGAACTGAACTATAATTGATATTGAAGGGTATAATGGTCTTTTAGACTTTTGAGGCGCAGAGAAGGCATGTCACGCCAGAGCGCGAGCCGGCTGGAGCTCTTCCTTCCGCTGCCGCCGCCGCGAAAGCACGGAGCGCCGCCGGCCGCCGCTGGAAGCGCTGCGCTGAAATTCTGCCGGGACACGCGCAGCTAGAGCGCGGGGGAAGCGACAGGCAATAAGCTCGCTGCCACGGGGCGGCGTGATGGATGGCTGCGGATGCCCGTCCGATCCAACGTGAGCGTCGGCATGGGCTCGTGAATTGTTAACCTCGACGATGAATGTTTGTTTCTGTGTTCTACTTCAACTTCTCGATGACCAACTCGGTGTGGGGCTATTCGGCCCGAGCACGATCACCATCTCCATGACCATGCTCGGGGTCAGGCGGAGCTTTGTTGCCGCACGCCGAGACGATGCAAGGAATCATTGAGAGATATCCATGGTCCTCGCAGAGGATCGCTCATGTGCCTCGGCGTTGGCCAAGGACGATCGCCACCGGCCGGAAAGCTTCAATCGGGCAGGCACGAGTGTTCCTTCGGCCGTGGGTGTACGACCCGGCAGCAGCCGTCGCTTACGTCGTCAGCGCCGCCCGTGATGGACATGAGCGTGGCGCATGTATGCGGCCAGAGCCATGTTCCTCCCTGGCCGTGGGATTGAAACTTCGAGAATGGAGGCAGATCTCCCGCCGCCCGCGACCTGAGGCGGACTCCCGCGCCCGATGGCCCGGCTACGACGCGGCTGGCCCTCGTCCTCGTCCCCCGCGCCGGTGGAGACTCGAGCCCGCGACGGAGGCGCGCGTGGCTGAGATGTGTGCACTTCCTCCCATCTCCATCTCGCGTCTTGATCTCCCGCCACGGCCGCGTCCGCCTCCGAGCTCGACCGCCCGGCTCGCCACGCCGCCATCGCCGCCGGGACCGCGGCGGCTCGGCCGTGTTATCCTCCGCCGCCACGGGCGCCCCACGTTGCGGTGGCAGTCATCACCGGTCCCCACCCGCTGCCTCATCGGCGACTTCACCGGCTTCGCCCTCCGCGCTCTGCTCTATCGGAATGTCTGTGGCGGCGTACGTACTAGGCATTTACTAAACCACCCCTTTGATTGTAATAAGGGAAGGAACCGGTCAAAAATAGATTAACTGGAGGAACCGGCAGTTCCTCCCAAAGACGGTAAAAATTCTCATATTATTATGGGAATCCTAGTTGATCTACTTCAGTGGCCTTAAAGAGCAGGCAGCACCACCATACACCAAATCATATCAGTATGGTCGCATAGAGCAATGTTTGTTTTTTAGCATTAATCTACTGCAGGCTACAGAAAAGCCAGCAGTTCACACTAGAAGATTCAGGAAAAGGAGGTGACCGTCAAATATCAAAAATCACTGTCAACTAAAAACACAAGTACAGAATTACCCACACTGACACACAAAAAAAAAAAAAACATTGTCTCGAGGAAAGCTGGTGTATCACACCAGGTGGCGGCAATATAGCAGAAGTGAGATCTCCCAAATTTACTACTCCTACCCAGAAACACGAGCACTTCCTAAAAACTGGCAAGTTTTCCACCGAAGGCAAAAAACTAAGGCAAAACTGCGCTCGATTGTTTCCAATTTAAACCAACACCGGCAACCTCCATTCCACATACGACTCCGCTCAGCGTCGCTCAGCGTCATACGCTGTCTTCGATTGCGTTTTAACCGCTCTTAACCCCCTAATTAACTCCTACGCAGACTAAACTAGATACCAATTGCACAGGCAGGCAATCAAACGATTCGACTCAGCTGGCGAAAGGCGGTGGTGCGCACCTCGGTAGCCGCACTCTGCGGAGCAGCGGAGATGACGTGGCGCGTGGAGTCGTCGCCCTCGGCGAGCAGCACGCGCACCGGCATCCTTGGCAGCATCCGCGTCTCCCTGCTCGACCCCTCCGCCGCCGCTTCCTCCTCCCCCCCTCACCGTCCTCCAAATCCACCACCACCTTCACCGCCTCATCGACTCCTCCTCCCCCATTTTCGGCTTCGAACTCCGCCGCACTCCACGCCGGAGTGGATTCCGACAACACTTCTCTTCTCGAACTCGCCACTCTGGAAGTTGGAAGCAGCCGGAAGAAACCGGAATTGCTAGCGGGCTGCGGCGAAATCAAATGCCAGTTTGTGAGAGAACGACAAAGCCGAAGCGCCGCGTGCCTATATATACATACACCCAACCTCTGCCACATACAGGTGGGGCCATGTACCCGGTGGCCCCGGCTGACCAGTGGGCGTTGGAGGCGGTGGCAGGTGGGCATGTGAGAGCTCGAGCTCCCTCCCTCCCGCGGGGGCCATGAAATATCTGCGGCCACTTGATCGGTGGACGCGCCCGCCACGTCAGGCGGGACGAGCGGTTTGGCCCGCGGGCCCATGGTCCTCCGGGTCCCACGATGACGTGGCGGGAGCCTGGTCCGGTCAGTGGTTGGGATATTTCACGAAGAGGCGAGAGGCCGATATTTTCTGGAGCGGTAGGACACGTGGTAGGCCCGGAGCTAAAGGACCAGATCTACGGCCGGGAAAGCGACACGTGGTGGATCGCGAAGCACGAGCAGGGGGAATCGTGTGGTCGAGGATGGTGGCCCTCGCTTCGCTGGATCGTGCGGTTGTGGTGCGAGCAGCGAACCCCTCGAGGGAAGGGGGGTGTGGCGGGAATGTTTATTCGGCGCGGCGGTGTCAGGTACACTGGTGGTTGGCGTTTCGTCTCCGCCGCGATAATATCTGCGCCTGTGCTTGGTACAACTCGTGGTTGGTGTTGCTTTGCCTGCCAAGCACGTCGTAAAATAAAATAAATAAAATAAAACTATATGGTTCCAGTAGATGATGCGCTTGGCCGCTTGCTATCCGTTTGCCTGTTCTTTTCTCTCTCTTCATGATGGATTTTACTCCTCCCGGTCTCAAGATCTCAAGATAATTGCACGTCTCGCTTCTTAAAAAGTCGCCAACGGTTTCTAACTTTAACCAAAGGCATATAAATAAATACGGTTTATGATGTGTAGCAAGCATCATTAGGTTAACACCGAACATACTCTCATGATAAATTTATTGAGAGAAATAAACATTAGTATTATTTTTTTATACTTGGTCAAAATTAAAATAGTTTGTGAGAAGTCAAATTATTTCGGTTTTTGGAGTGGAATATGTTGTTTGCATGTGTCGTTTGTAACGTACTCCTAACGTTGGATATTGCTAATGCTCAAAAAAAAAAAAAGTTGGATATCGCTGAAGTTTTACTCAATGCATGTGTCTTTCTTTTCACTCATCATAGTCTCCTTTGAGGCACTTAAGACTGGCGACCTGAAGGGCATATAGAGCAGAGTCACGGCATTATAGATGTAGTGGTGTGTGCATCCACTATCCAGAGACTAATGTTCTTTTATAATATTGTTCTTTTAGCGAAGGAGTTCAAGTGTAGTGTTATTTGTGCACAAGACCGCGCACCGGTACCCTCTCTGAGGGGCCTTTGTTTTAGCTTTGTGAGAATGCATAAGACTATAAGAGAGCTCTTTATTATGACTTCATTAGGAGAAAATATTTGCTCTAGTTCTACCGGTTCTCTTAGCTTCTTGTTATTTTAATTTGGAGAATTGTTTCTAGAATATGATGCTTTAGAATCAAGCTTTACTCTGCCACTGTACATAAAAAGAGAGCCTCGTCACATTACAAGTTTATCAAAAGGTGTAAATCACAATGTTTATCATAATTCGATAAGCCTATTCCAAATAGATTGTTCCATGTAATGTTCTTAATTTAAAGTTGTCATTTGCTGGTTTACTAAGAACTACCACCTCCTTTCCAAGAAAGAATACAATATTTATCTTACTAGATAGGTATTGTTAGTTCTTCAAGAGATATAGGTTTCATAGTATACGTATTTAGAGTCATAAATATTGAAATTATTTGAAAAACTTCATCAAACATAAAATAGTTTAACTTCGGATAATTGTATCTTTTAGGGAGTTAGTTAGTACTACTAGCTAATAATTTTTGTTGCATTTGATGTGTCCATGACCGTGGGTCCAAAGTTGATGTGCAATTTCTAAAAAACATAGTCTTATGTTGAAAAATTTGTATCATCTATGTATTAACCACTCTATTATCTCTTCTTAAAAATCATTCTCAGTAGATAGGTGTGTGTCTTCTTTTCGTGTCCATGACCGTGGGATGTCCTCTCGCCATCTGGAGCCCATTTGTATTCAATTTGGTTTTCCATCCTCTTATGAAACACGGGTGAATGACCCGATCGAGAAAAAAAAAAAATCATGCCACAAATAGTTTTGCTTTTTTATGGTACTCATAAATTAAGTATGACATTGTAACTTGCTTGAAGAGGTTTCCATATATAAAAAAGGGGTATATAGTGTAACTTTGCTTGAAAATTATATATTGTATAAAAATTTAGAAAATGAAGATTATTTAAAAAAAAAAAAAACTTTGAACAAATTTAGAATAACAAATCAGAGAGACTATATATTTCCTTTTCAAAGAGAGACTGTATATTTTGCAAATGATCACGTAAAGAAAAGCTCGATGTAAAGTGAAACAGTTGTCGCTGAAATGTCGACAACTAGCAACCCAAGGTATGCATAAAAGAATGGTGGAGGTCTGTCCATCGCATCAACATAGTAGTAGAATAAAAACATAGTAGTAGAATAAAAAAAGGAAAAGGGAAACAGCAGAACCATAGAACAAAATGCTTCCGGAGGAGCACTAGCATCCACAAACGAAATTTATCCCACCAGCTAGCCAGCCACTGAGTCGTGTCCGCGCCACGAGCTCCGTCCAAAGTAATGGCACTAGCTGTAATCCACTCATTCATAATCACTTGACAGAAACCAAAGAAATCAACGAAGATATTCGCTCTCTTGATGAGAGCCACCAAGTAGATATTTTCTCTCGTGACCCTGGTCTACAAAAAAAGCAAAAAGATATTTTTGCCTCCAGCGCGCACCCAATCGCATAGTCGGTGGATAATCCACGGCCACTCGGCGACTATTCTTGGTCGGAGGAGACAACTATCCAAAACCACTCGGTATCGTCGTACTCCCTCCGAGGTCGTTTTTTTGGGATCACGGGCGCCGACGGTGGCGCACAAACTTTTTCATCGTTGCGGTCCCAAACGTTTGCGCTGAAAAATATGCACCAACGCGATATATCTATGTCAAATAAATTTATTAAAAACTAGACTTAAAGATCTTCCGGAGCAATTTAAATTACTTAACATAAATATTTATATATTTTAATATATAATTGTGAGAGTAGAGAAAACGCCAAAAGTTTTCAGTAGTCGGAAAACGGACGCCAACCATCCTATTTGGGCCGAGGGGAAAGATTGCTTCTAGAGGTCGTTTCTGGGTTTCCGTGGTATCACTGGGGGTCCGACGTGGCGCACTAATATCTCCCTCATCTGTGCTGCATTGCAATCCGCATGGGATGTGTCATGTCATGCGTGACGAATCATGTTCTCAAAGCCGGCCTACCTGATTTGAGGATCTCACCGACCGATCGATCGATCGGTGGGGCACCTTCACGTGGCTCGGTTTTGGACCTGTCGCCTCTGCTAAAATTTCTCGATTTTCCGAGACCATCTTTTTTGCGTAACAAAACTGCCCAGGCCAGGCGCCAGACTCTCACGGAGAGGAGAGGATACAGGAGGGGTTCAAAATGGTTAGTTTTCAGCTTCCACCGGTGTCGCCGACGAAAACGGACGCCAACCATCCGTAATTTCCACCCTTCCGCCGGCGAGGTGTCGATTGCGTTGCGTTTCGACCGCGGTGTTCGCGTGGAGCACCGTGGATGACGCTGGACCGCAGGCCAAGCATATGCGCGGGCACGAGATGCGGGGCTCAGCAGCTGGCGGTCTTCGGTAGGCGCGTCTGGCCACCATCGAATCGATCGCGCGTGCTTGTGAGATGGGAAACGGGAGGGAGAGGCCGGGTTTATTTTCCACTTCCAGTAAACCAACGCTTTACAGGTGGTTACTGGCTTGCCCGGCCGGCGAGGCTTGATCAATCGCTCCACCACCACGCATACCGGAGATACACCATGGATGATGAGGAAAACATCCCTCCCCGGTTGGCCTGTTGACTAGGAGTTTCTAGATATGCGAGATCACGAGGAAATATCGTAGATGGATAGTTTCTCAGATATTTCCGGCCGGCCAAAGACGTAGTGGCTCACCGCTTGCTGGCATCTGGACTGAGCGCAGATTTTTTTTTTTTCCCCGATGAAAATTCACCCGTATTTCATTTTCATGGTGAAAACCAAAGGCGTACAAAGACTTTTTCCCCGACGCCGGCGACATCACTGCCGTTCTCCAAAGGGGCAAACCCAAGAAAGTCCTGGACGACTGGATGGATTAACGACTACATAAAGAATTTCGCTAGGACCTCGCGCCAGGTAGCCGGCCGGGCCATACCTCCACTTCCCGTGGAAAGAACGACCTCCATTGCCTCCCGTTGACGCCCCGGGCCGCGTCAAGGCAGCCCATTTGTCGAAGCCGTCCGAGCATCGAACGTTCTGTCGTCGTCTCAAGAGAGGAGCGGGTAGAGGAGGAGGAGGCTGGAGAGGCGGAGGCAAAAGCGGATCCGCGCGCAGACCAGCGAAAAGAGGGGGCGAAACGAGAGGTGGAGCTGCGTCGGCAGCTAGCTGCCCTGGCTGGCCCGGTCTGTGCGCGCCTGGCCACCATCGAATCGATCGCGCGTGCTTGATGAGTTGGAAACCAGGAGGAGAGGCCGGGTTTATTTTTCATTTTCCACTTCCAGTAAACCACACGCACGCTTTACAGGTGGTTACGGTTGCTCCGGCCGGCGAGTGCTTGATCGATCGCTCCACCACCACGCACCACCACGCATATCTCCGGAGATACGCCACCGGATGATGAGGAAAATATCTCGGTTCTCTAAGGTGGCGCCTGTTGACAAGAGGGAGGGAGTATTCTAGATATGCGAGATCACGAGGAAATATCTTGCTAGATGGAGCAGGGATGAGATCACGAGGAAATATCTTGCGATGGATAGTTTCCTAGATATCATTTCCGGCCGGCCAAAGACGTAGGCTTACCGCTTGCTGGCATCTGACTGAGCGTTGCTAACCAAGCATCCTTTCTTGTTCTTGGAACAATCGTGGTGGCCAGGCTAGCCAACAATATAACATGATTACAGCATCACCGGTGGCCTCAGTTCGTGCAGCATCGCCGTTCATGGCTGCCTTACTTGGATCGCCAGAATTAAGCTACTCACGTACTCTTCGCGCTGCCGGCCACCAGGCACCACCGCACCAGATGCGCCATCGTGCGTCGTGCCAATGGCATTTCTGAATTATCTGAAATACGATCCATGTACTACCTGCAGTAATCCAAGTACGTACTTTTTGATTTGCCTACTGACTTGCTAATTTGAGTAGAGTAGATCATCAATCAAAGAAACATATCTTGCACCAAACATCAACCTTTTGGAGCTACAACAGCATTTTCTACACACATACAGGATGAAAGCCTCAATATAAGAGCACTGAGAAATTGAGAAGACGAAAGGAAATTTGCTCTTTTTTTGAAGAAAACGAAGGAAATTTGCTTGAACCGACCACGGCCCGCCTACACGTAGCCCAATATCGCGAAACAGTTTACTGGAGCGGTCGTCGGCCCGAAATCAAAGGGCAGAACACATATCTTGGCCCACTTTCCAGTCCAGCCCAAAAGGCCACTAGTCATCATTCCTAATCTCCGTTCCATCTCGCGGCGCCTGTAGTAGGCTGAAAACCCACACGCCGCTCCGCCACACGCCGCGCCGATGCTCCCATCGTCGCCGCCGATCTCGCCGGCGCGGCTGCACAAGCTGGTGACGTCGCAGCAGGACCCGCCTCGCGCTGGAGCTCGTCACCGTCACCTCCCCTGACTACCACGCCGCACCCTGCCACGCTCCACTCCCCTCCTGCTCCGCCTCGCCCGCCGCCGCGACCACCTACCCCACGCGCGCGCTCCTCCGCCGCCTCCGTCCCTGCCGTCCCCGGCGCCTCCTGCTCCCGCTCCTCCCTCGCGGTGCTACGCCTCCGCCGGCCGCCTCAGCTCTTCCTCTCCACCTTCAACTCCCCTCTTCGTCTCGGGGCCCAACCCTTTGCCGCCCACCCCAGCTCCTCCCTCCGCCTCCTCGGCGCCCTATCCTCCACCCCATCCCATTTCCCTTCTGCGCTTCACCTCCTTCGGCTCGTCTCCTCGCGGCTACCCTCCCCGATCCGCTCGTCCTCGCCTCCCACAACCTGCTAATCGACGCCGCGGCTCGATCCGCCACGTCGCCGTGTCACTCTCCTTTTCCACCGCCTCCGCTCACTGCATGTATCCCCTGATGCCGATACCTACCGCATCCTTACTCAATCGCTCTGCCGCAAGGCCCAGGTCCGCACCGCGGCTACACTGCTCGACGAAATGCTGCACAGGGGCATCCCTGCGGATCCGCTGGCGTACACCACCGTGCTGAACGCTCTCTGCCGCAAGAAGCAGCTCAGAGAGGCGTACCGCCTGCTCTGTCTCATGCGAGGCCGTGGAGTCTCCCCTGACATTGTGCATTACAACACGGTCATTGCTGGGATGTGCCGCGAGGGCGGCTACTGGATGCCTGCAAGGTTGTTGGTGATATGGTGGAGAGTGGATGTACACCGAATGCAGTGACATATGCCACAGTGGTGAATGGGTTGTGCGTAAGTGGATTATACGATAAGGCGGAGGCTTACCTGGTGGACATGGTTGGTAAAGGGCTTGTGCCACATTTCTCAGTATTTCATTCAGTTATCAAGGGTTGCTGTACAGTTGGGAAGGTAGAAAAGGCTGCACAAATTATGAGTTTGATGCTTGATCTTGGAGTGGTTCCACATGTTGAGAGCTGGAGTTCAGTGATCAGGTGTGTTTGTAATGATGAGGATTGTATTGAGGCAGAATTGTTGCAGATGGTGGGAAGACAGTGTGGTTCAAACATGACCTCTAGCAGTACCTTAAGTTATGTCACTTAACAGATGCAAAATTTTGAAAGCTTAAATTTCTGTTGGATATAAAGGGACAGTTCTGCAAGAAAATAGCAGGAGATATGGCAAAAACTGGAGAGCATGATCAATTATTTTGTTAAAGTGCCTCAAGTGGGAGTATTAGGAGAATTATCTGGTTTGTCTTGCTGGTTAGCTTCAATAAGGTTTGCCATCTCCTGATAAACCATAATATGAATCATAGTAGCACAGACAAAGCCTATCACTAGTGTCCTTGGGTTCTAATACATTCAGATACTTCCATCAAAGTCAATTTCTCAAACTTGTTTTATTTGGCACTTTTAATAGCTTGGTATTTGGCACATTTAGTGGGATCTGTTCAAAAAAATTAATTTGTGAAGATAAGAGTTTTGGACCAAACCTATCACTTTCCGTTTCTTTTTTTTTTTTTATTGCAGTATTCATGCACTTTTGCGTTAAGTGCAGCAGCATCCATATATTGTCCTAATATATTCTGTTCCTAATCTTCTTATAACCAGATAAAGCCTTTGGCACATCTAAGTTTGAAACATCTTGACTTTTCAGATATGAATCCCGACTGGCTTCTGTCAAGTGTGGTTTTGGCATTAGGAACTCAGAAGGATCAGCATCCATGGAGCTCAGACAATACATCCAGTTTAGTGTGAAAGAGAACTTAGGGGATGGACCCCAGCTGCTGTTTCATTTGCTGAAGTGAAGTCTTTTATCTTATTATGAGAAAAGAACTTGTACATGGTTTCCATTAGACACAAAACCTTATCAGCTGGAAATCTCTATTTATCAACATAGGTGAATTAGGGTCGCATTAACTTTTGGGGACGGAGATAATAATACTTTTATGGGGAGGTGTGGGTGTTACAGGAATGATATTTATTTTTTGATGTCAAAATTACCGTGAGTAATCAGTCGTGAGTTCTTTTATAAGTTGTATATATAGTTCATGCTTCAGGGAAGAGATGTTGGCAAGCACCGGGGATCCTGCTGTGCCCGACCCCGGAGCAAGCTATTGCAAGTTGCTTCCATAACGACAATTTGCTGAATCAAACATGATTGTTTGTGGTAAATAATAGCATGGTTATGAGGTAAATTACAGTGGTTCAAGGAGAGCAGAATGCAGATTTGTAACTTCAATTGATGTCAGTTGATGGTATCTTCTGTGGTAAATACGCATCTATTCAATCTCCGGAAATATACAGCCTGTCAGTTCGCTGTATATTACTCCGTAGTGAAGAATGGGTTCTACTCCACATGGGACTGCTTTTGGTGATTCTTGCATTTCATTTTTGGCTCAAATGCATTTCATTTTGCTCAAACGGGGAATTTAACCGTTTCCTGAAGTTTTCCGGTTCCAGTAAAACAGTCTACGTGCGACGCGGATACGCCAGGCGATTCTGAATGTGGTTTGACATCTGAGAGTTGTTCTGTTGCGCGTTTCCCCTGCTGCGGATGCGCAGTGCGGACCTACGCTGTTCTGTTGCGCGTTCGTTCCCCCCCCTGGTCTCTGCTGCGGACCTGCGGTTGCGGGGCTTGCGGCTGCGAAGCCCCACTACTGCACTGGCCAAAGCAGCCGCCGTCCTCCGCCACAGAAAATTTCACGCACGACTCCGAGCAGCCGCCCTCCGCCACAATTTCGCCATGGGCGCGCCCTAGCCCCGCCCTTCTTATCCCCGCTCTTCCCGTCTATGGCTGCTTCTGCTACCGCTGACGCCTCCGCGGAGCAGCCCCTCTCATGGCTCTGTTCGCGCTCCGGCTCGGGCCGCTTCTCCCAGCCCCGCCCCCACCGCCGTCGGGTCCTGCGGAACCGATGCCAGGCCGGATCGTCGCCTCCAATGCCGCCACCCCCATGAGGGACGGGGCCGCGCCCGCGGTGGTGTGGTTTAAGCATGATCTCCGCATCGATGACCACCCGGGCCTCGCCGCCGCCGTCTCGGAGCCGCGGCGCCCCGTCGTGCCGCTCTACGTCTTTGACCCACGCATCCTCGCCGGTATGTGCCTTGTGTTGGTTCTAGACGTCCGATCCGGTTGATTGTTGAGTGCGGCCGTGTGATGAGCTGAGCTTTGTGTCCGTGCTGCTTCTGTACCTGTCTCGTGCGTCCAGCGTGGTGCCAAAGTTGAAGTTGAACACTGAGCATGCATAGTGTCCAGTGTCCACTGCTAACTCGAAGTAATAGTCCGGACTCACTACTTGCTGCTACCGTGAAGTTAGTTCAATATACATGTGCTGCTTTTCATCAAAGCCAATTAGATGTTGAAATCATTTCTGTCTTGGACTGCATTGTAGTTGCTGCCTTGGGAGAAGTATATCGTCACCAAAATCCCGGACCAGAAGTGCTAAGATCACAAGTTAAGACTGCATGCAATACCAGCCTATTATTCTAGATTCCAGCTACAGTAGGATTGTTACAATGACTTGCAGTTACAGGGTGGGGGCAAAGTGATTTGCTTTTTTTTTTGCAGTGCTGTTAGATTTTGTTCTGATGGATGGTTGCAGTTGTCTAAGTTGCAGCATACTACAGACTGCACAGCAATGGTGTCCATCTTTTATAGGACATCCTGAACTCATTCGTTTGCTTTTTTTTCCCTATAGTTTGTTTGGCAGAATTAGGATGGGTTTGTTGATTTGTTAATAACTTGTTGGTCACCAGCCCCCTTCCACACTGTTAAAATTAGTAGCATCACTGAACTAAAGCATCTATATAATTTCCCCATCACTTGCAGGCTATTCAGATAAAAATGCTGGAGCTACTGCTATTTGCTTTGAAAGATCTTAAGATGGCGTTGAAATCTCAAGATTCTGATTTGCTCATAGGCCTGGGAAACGCTGAAGATGTCGTGCTGAAGCTTGTGAATGAGGTCACTATGCAAGGTTTATATTGAGCATTGAGCTTAAGAGTTTACGTGTAGGTTTGCATCTAGCTATCTAACATAAGTATCTTCTGGTTGCAATGTTGCATGCACTGGTGGAACATAACAGGTACAAGCAGGTCTCATTTTTACCGAAGAAGAAGTTGAATATAGAGTGCGTGATGTTCTGGTGAATGTTGAATCATCTTTATCTAATCGGTCGTTCCCATGGGGAAGCCCTCCCAAGATAGTGTCTTGGAGTGCCCCATTATATGACTATAAGGTAATTTAATTACAACCACTCCTTTTATCCTCTAATAACTTAAATATATATGACATGCTGATAGCTGAAGTATTCATTATACTAGAATTTGGCAGCAGTATCGACATCACATGACGAATTTTTAAAGAAAAAATTACCATTGGCTGCACCTCTTGCTGCGGCAACTTTGCCTGCTCTAAATTTGGAGTTAGACACAGGTGCACTTTAATTCTATTCTTTCTGAATTGTATGCTATTGAGTCAAATGTACCAGTAGTCACTAAACTTGTTCATGGGTGTCATCTTGGTCCCCGAACTATTAATTTCCAGTTTCATGACTATGAACTTACTACGGCCCTATCTGTTTGAGCTTCTGTGGCTTTGGCTTCTCAGCCAGAAGCTGAAACAAGTAGCCTGCTTCTGAGGAGCTTCTGGAGAAGCCACAAGGCTGCAAAATCTGACTTTACAACTATAAAATATGATAAGCCCAGAAGCAGGTCTGGAATATCTTTTCTAAGAAACCAGCTTTTGTAAAAGCTCCACCCACAGAAACCGTAAATCTGATAAGCCCAGAAGCATGTCCGAAGGGATGTCAAGTAAGCTGATTAACACTGGTTATGAGGGTTTGGACCTTGGATGTTAGCAAGTTCAGGGCTGTGAAACTGCAAATCAATAGTTCCAGGACTTACATGGCATCTCCGACAAGTTTTAAGATGCTGATGTATTTCACTCTGCTATTTTACCCATTTCTTTGGACATTTTGTGTGCCCATTTAGCTACTATAATAATTTCCTATTCAGGTTCTCTACCCACTCTGGAAGAACTAAAATGTTTCCTGAAAGACATAGCACCAGAGGATAGTTGGGCTCCTATCAAGAGCATGTCCGCAATATCCATTCTTAAAAAGGCACTCGGTCAAAGGAAGATCACAAGTAATGCTACATTAAGCACCAGCAATGTAGAAAACATAGAGGATATCACCATGGATTTTGGTACATTAAAAAAGAGGATTAAAAACTCAATGTTTGCATCAGAAAACTCACTGGAAGTTAGGGGTGGAACAGATATTACTTTGGATGCTTTGGCTGCTTACCTAAAAATACCTGGAAGGCACAGGAATTGCTAGTTGGCAAGAGTATGTATCAGCAACTAACTTTGTCCTTCAATTAAATTCTCACCAGTGACTTTGTCTTTCATTTTATTTATGTAATCGAGTCATTGGTAATAATGGTATTAATGCATTATATGAATTCTTAGTGAGTTTTCATATCTGACCCAATTTAACTCTTTATCCAGGCTGCATGATAAAGTGCGCTTAGCTGAAACCAGATATGGTGCTTCATTCTACATCTTATTTGGTCCTGCAATTCAGCTTGGAGTCATATCTAGGAGAAAAGCTTACATGGAGACTATTCAATATGAAAAGATCGCAATGCAGGTTTTCTATCACCATTTGGGTACTCGACACCTACAGTAACAGCAGCAGTTGATGCTATATGTTCGATGGAGGTATTTTTATTTTATATATCTTTCCTATCTTGTTTTTAATGTCACACCTTTTCCTGTTCTATTGGGCTCATTTGTGAGGCAAACCAAGCATCACTTTTAGTTTTTTGCCTCTTAACAATCTATTTATTACATGACAGTGGTATTGGCTCTTGGCATCAAAATCCCAAGTATGTGTCGAGGGAAAATATCCTATAAGAATTTGGAGATGGAAGGGTTATCTTGTACAGGTTTTTTTCTTACTTTCTGCGGTTATGCATTTAAAATCACTAAAAACACAACTTTATTTATGCCGGTTAGTTCAAATTCCTTACTTCATTATCTCAACCATTCTTTACTGTATATTCGTTGTGGTGGGTACTTAAACTATTGGGTAGTTCCCACATGGGTACTCGAACTGAAAAACTACCAGCTAGGCACTTAAACTATTGTGTGGTTCCCTAAAAAACTACTAGCGGGTACTCCAACAACAAAAACCTATTAGTTAGGATGAAACCCATTACTGTGTGGTTCCCAAATGGGTACTCCAACTGAAAAAACTAGCTGAGTACTCCAACTGAAACCTAGTTGGAGTACCCATCTTGAAACCAGATAATAGTTTAAGTACCCAGCTGGTAGGTTTTTTCAGTTGAGTACCCATCTAGGAACAACACAATAATTTACCTAGCTGGTAGTTTTTTCAGTTCGAGTACCCATCTGGGAACCACACAATAGTTTAAGTACCCACAGTGCGATCATTTATCTATGTACACAACTTTATTTATGTAAATTCTAATTTCAACCCCCTCTGCAGTACACCTTTCTTGGCAACGAAGGTCCAGCTGTTCTTCTTGTGCATGGTTTTGAGCTTCCTGGAGCATTTTCGTGACAATATAGACAAGATTGCTGATATGGGCCACCGAAGTTTGGGCAATTAGTCTTGTTGGCTTTGGGAAATCAGAGAAACCAAATGTCAACTATTCAGAACTTTTCTGGTCAGAAATACTGAGAGACTTTATTGTTGATATTGTGAGGGAGCCTGTTCATCTTCTTGGCAACTCTATTGGAGGTACATGAATTATATTAAAAAATTTATTTACAGATGATGATGGGACATACATTTTTTTGCACAGCGCAACATTAATGAAGTTATATCTGTTCTAAGTTGATGTGCAACCCTATTCAGAACACAATCTTGATGAAATCATTCTCTTTCTCAAACATTCTCAGGTTATATCTGTGCTATTGCTGCTGGTTTGTGGCCTTCTCTTGCAAAATCTCTTGTTCTTTTTTAAACTCAGCTGGTTCAGTTGTTCCAAATTACTCCTTTGTCCCACTGGAGTGAAGTAAGGCAACTGATCTTCTGTCTCGTATTTATAATTATGCTTTCTTATTTACATCTTTTTACTGAAAGCTCAGGCATACCGTGGTTTTATAATAAAACTAGCATTTTCATGGCTTTGTTGACTACAAATGAGATTGACAATAATATGCCCTACAAATTGAACTTTTTGGTTTCGTAATATTAATATTAATATTAATTACTAACTCGATCTCAAAAAACTTGATGTTTTATTTTTTATCATAAGTCATACTTCCTCTATTTCAAATTATAAGTCGTTTTGGCTTTTCTAGATGCATTTCTTTTACTACATATCTAGACATAGTGTATAACTAGGTGCATAGCAAAAAAACAATGCATCTAAAAAAGCCAAAACGAACTATAGTTTGGAATGGAGGGAATACTATCTTAATGTCAAGGACCTTGACTCCCAGGCTGGGAGGACCTTGATTGGGTCAGAATCGGGTAAGGGCAGTGCCAGGGTCGTTGCTCAGCCACTGAAGCAAGGGGATGAGATTAGGAATTAGAGGAGATGAGGATTTGGGATAACTTCTTTCTTGATTCATTCATCGGGAGCTTACATATATATAGGAGATGGCCTACACGGCTGCCAAACTCCAAACTCACTTTCACACCTCTTGACTCACGCTCACAAGCCATAATGGCTCTAATCCTTCCATCTTCAGGACCCTTCGGCCGTGCCGGCTATACCAGCTGGCGGCTGCTCCTATGACCCCATGGTCGCTTAAGTTTGGCCTATAATGCCAGCCCTACATGACACTTAAGTTTGACCAAATTTATAGAGAAAATTGTTAGAATTTATGACATCAAATAGGCACACTATAAAAAAATGTGTTCCATGACATCAAATAGGCACACTATAAAATATAAATACTGTTTTATATTAACTTTGTCAAACTTAAGATAGTTTGACTTAGGACAAAAAAAAAAAAAAAAAACATCAAGTTTTTTTGGGATGGAGTTAGTATCTTTGTTGATGCACATCAACCTTACATAGCTGTTGTAACTGTCATCATATCAATTTGTGTAGCTAATAGATGTGTATGTGTCCGTCCCATAAATTTCCATGTTCCTGATGGCTACAACTTATATCGAAAAAAATTGTGCCCTACAAATTGAATTTGTTGGTTAGTAATATTAATTACCCCTGTTGATGTGCTTTTTATGGAGCGCATCAACCTTAGATAGCTCTGGAAATCCTTACTGTGAAAATTGTGTTTGATATTGGAACTGTAAGATCATTTGTAACACTAAAGTGTGATATCTAGGTGAGGCTTACATTTTCATAGTCAAGATACACATATATGGTGCTTGCATTAAAAGAACACTTCTCAGGAATGGTCATTGGAAGTAGTAGAAAACAAAAAATCTCTGACATTGAACTCTTGTATCCAAAATATATTGTTGTTGCAAATTAAATTAATGCTAGTAAGTGCAAACATCTGCAGGAAAGACGAACATCATCATGGCTTTCCAGGTTGCAGGCACAGCTTCTTTTGCTCTTCTTGAGGGCAAGAGCAGAAGGCATTCTTAAAGAATATTATCCTACAGTATGTATATTATGAAGTCACTCCTATATTTTCTTTCAATTCAATAGTTCCCTCCATCCATATGTAACAGTTTTACATGTTTAGAGAACTGAACGGGTGGACAAGCCACTTCTGGACCAGATTGTAAGAGCAGTATCCTTATATTGTGCGGTATATTTGGCATACATTTAGCTGTAGCATAGTCTGCAGAAGTTTTCCCTGACAAATAGATTTAGTCCTATGATCCTGGTGCTGTAACAGTCCTTGAGAGTGTATTCAACTTCAATCTTTCAATTCCTCTTAACTTCTTGTTTGATTCTTTTGGTGGAAACATATTGGTTATCCAGGTATGTACCTAATACCATCAACAAGCCTGACTTGTCAATACAAAATCATACGTTGGCATATCTACTACTCTTGTGAAATTTGGTGGTTGCTAATGTGTGGGAGGTTAATTTTATTTATTTGCTTTTATTTGAAACAAAGGGTATGAAAGATCCCCTTACAAAATCTGAGGCGATTGTTACCATGCTCCGAGAGCATTGCAGCAAGGTTCAAATCAGAGAGTTGAATGCAGGTGCGCCCCTCCTCTTATCTCCGACCCCCATCAATCTTAAACTTTTTACTGTTTTACTTAAACAGAGTTTTTCTGTGACTCATTATATATTGTTATAATAAACAGGACATGCTCCACATGATGAAGTTCCAGATGAAGTAAATGCCATACTATGTAAATGGGTGGAACAGATTGAAGTTAAGCCAGCCCTAGAGAAGACCAAGGCAATATAGCCATATATAGGGAATATGTAGAATTATGGACACCCTATCCATTGGTTGATTGTTTAACATGATCTTCAGGAGCATGAACGCTATGGTAACATGTTTTCAGCGTCCTACAAAAAAAAAAAAAAAAAAAACTGAAGCATTGTGAACTGTTAGCCCTATACAAAATTTTTTATGTATACCACTTTGACTTCTGAGCTTCATAGCTTCATACCATTTTCTGGTAGCAGATGTTGAGATGAAACATACATGAGATAAAAAAGGTTAAAGGGAAAAAGAACTAGCATCTGGGCATGTTTCTGGGTAACTTTGCAGATCTGAGATGCATTCTACAGTTGCAGATAACATGTATGGTTCTTACTTCTTAGGGCTTGTTTAGATAGACAGGGACTAGAGCTGATCCCTGTTTATTGGGATGAAATGATTGGGTCATATCCTGCGAATCCAGACAAGCCCTTAATGTTGCTTTTGATTAAAGGATGAATCTGACCGGAAATAAACCTTGGACCCTACAACACATGATGTAACCTAAAACAACAATAGTTGTGCTTTTGATACCATTGTGCAACTAATGTTTAATCATGTTACTTGTGTACTTGCATTCATTGTACTCCACTTCCACTTGTTTTATTGAGACATCATAGCGTCACACAATTAATTATCATCTCATGCCAAGTCACACAATTAATTATTATCGGATGGCAATTGGTCCTTCATCATCTCGTTTATGTTCCATTTTATCAGAGAAGCCAATTGTCATCACCTCGCTGAACTATTCTCCCGCAAGGTGAGGTGCTGGAACTTTTATTGAATGATTTGAACTGGGTCTGTTAGTACTCTGTTGTTACAAGTGTGGAATAAGATGGAAGCTGTAACTCTCTAGAGTGTGATCTGAGCGCTGAGTTGAAACGTAGGATCAAAGCAGACCCCGATGCCTGGTTTCACATAAGACTTGAGCAGTGTCTGCATCAAGACATAGCATATGCTTATTCATAATGCAAAATATCCAAATTAGGTGGCGTTAATCAGAAGACACTGGATTATTATTATAATACATATAGAGAAACCGAGTTTGGTGTCCACGTCCGCCCATGCTCCCCTTTCTGCTTGCGTATTGTACATCCCCTCCTCACTGAACAATTCCTTGTTTCTTGTTTCGTATCCGGAGCAGGGTTTCATCATCCTGCGTTTGCATTACATCAGTCCTGCAATTCCAGCACCATTCCACGCAATCTACCAATCACTGGTGCTTCCATCCATCCATCCTTCCTTTCCCAGTGTCATGAAACAGCACTGTCACCACCTTCCCCCAAAAAGAACTCGAGCATTACCTCTCGTGGACAGCGACCACCCAGAGTGAATATCAATCACCTCATGAGCTTGACAGCCATGCATCACACATGCTGTCATTGTTTTTTGCTTTATTTGCTGCCCAAATATTCAGTGCCTGTTTTTTCTCCCTCCTAGTGCAAAAGCAGCAGTGCTTCCACCAGTAATGAGAAATCTTTGGGCGCGCAGAGAACCCATCAGTGAGGCCATAAAACAAAGCACTGATTGGGATCACCCAACCAACGCACCTTATCTATTCAACAAGCTTTCCCCGGGGGCCCTGTCCTGGTTTCACTTCACCAAATCTGACGGCGACGCGCCCAGTCCTTGCTCCAAAAGATGCCAAGTTGCAGGTGACCATTTCATCCTCACAAGCTACTGACCTCCTCGTCTTCCCTCTAATGATACACCTGCACTTGTCCACGGCCATTACTTGAAGGCCTGGCCAGCCAGCATTCGTACTACTAGCTACAAGCCTCCGATCCTCGCTCGGAATTGTTAATGATTCAGTTTCTTTCGCTCGTGTCCCACCAGCTGCTGCTGCTGCAACCTTGCTGTCTGCTTCAAGCCGTGCGGCCTCGTGCTCTCTCTGCTTTCCTTTCCTCCCTTTCGCTGGATCTGTTGGCGAGTTCTTACGCTAGTGCCTAGGCGTATCGACGTGTGTGTTGGCGCAGATCGGGCGACAGGATCCCAGGCCCTGGCAGATGCGCTGCGCTGCCGGCTTCTGAAACTTCTGGAGCTTTTCGGCAACCCAGTAGGATCTCTTTGAAATTAAAAAAAGAAATCTGGAATAGTAAAAATAAAGATATAAACTACTATCTTGCAGCGAGCTATAGAATAAAACTTATTCCGTGGTCACTTTGAGTTACGATAATTACTATGCTAATTTACGAGATTATAGTAAAACATTACTTTGTGATTTACTAAAACTTTATGCAAAATAACTCTTTAAAAAAAACTTTATGCAAAATATCCCATCTGTGACAGTAACGCAACTATATCGTAAATATGTATTCAATTAGTTTGTATAAAAATTATCATAAAAGTGTCTATAGAATGACTTATTTCAGCGTATTCTCTCTCACAAATTACTATTAAATGAGTCAAATCAATCGGCTTATAGATCAACAGAACAAATCGGAGTAAAACACTTATTCCGATTTCAATATTGGAACTGTTTCTTAAACTCGGCTGTGGGATTAAACCACTTCATGAGAAAGGTATGAGTACGCATAGCTATGTTAGCTTTGCAAAAGATACAGGTAAGTAGGTAGGTCGAATATTGTTACTATTACATAGTCATGTTGTGTTTGATTGCTGTACTCATTATAAGAGAGGTCAAAAGCTAAGGAGTGTCGCTTGCGAAGTTGGTACACTAGAGATTGTTGTTTGTCCTGTTCTGATGATGATGAGGTCGAAGAATGATGCAGCCTAGCTTTGTTATCTTTGTCACGGAAGGGAAATTAATGCACCAAAACCGAGTAGACTATACGACTGCTGAATGTTCAGCAGATGAAAGTAGCATTTGGTTAGAAAATTGACTACGAGACGTTTGCAATTATTGGGGTGTGTGTGTGTGTGTGTGTATGTATATAGGTCAAGATGCTTGCTTATATATTCCTCTTATATTTTGTGTACTATCTAAGGAAAATACAAATTTAAACCACTTTGTTAGTAACAATATTCCAGAGAAAAAAAAAGAGACGGATTTATATGGTGAAGTTTCACCTACATATTCCAGAGAAAAAAAAAGAGACGGATTTATATGGTGAGGTTTTTTACTCTAGTAGTTGTTACTATCGCAGTGTAGAATAAAAAAAAAAAAATGGTGAAGTGATTGTAACATGACCACACATACACCCTTCAGTCAACTGAGACGTACACTTCATCCATATATTATTACAAATTAATTAACGCGTGGTAGGGAAGATTTGTTGCTTTTTTTGACAATGGAAAGATTTGTTGCTTGAAGTCACAATTAATACTCAACAAAGATACCGACTAATTCGCATGTTTCTTTTTCTCTAGAACCATCTTCAGTCATCAGCAGAACAATAATTATTGCTTTCACTGTCTACTGAAAAGAATGCATGTGTGCCTAGCTAGGACAGTTAAATATATAGTTGCTTGTATATGATCGAAAATGTTATAGTCCTTTTCATTGGATACAGAAATCAGCTGGCTATGATCGAGTAGCAGAAATGAAATTTACGTCGTTTGCACACGTCTGTTACTTGCCATGAATGGAAATCCACGTATAATGCATCATGCAGCTAGCAACCATGACAAAGAAGAACAAGATCAGAGTAAAGCTATCTATATCTATATATATATCTAGCTAGCTGATCGACCACACTAAGCGCGGCATATATGCACGCATTTTCCTTACATGTGCAAAGGCCTGCCAAAACTTGAGTTAGACAGCCCACTCAGTTTCAGATAACACGTCGATTTGCTGCATATGCACGTATTGGCGCCAACGCCATACGCGTGGATATATAACATTAATTTGAAGGATAAAATTATATAAACATATTTGCTTCTCGTTTATCTTATGTTCCTTGAATAGAAGGCTATATAGGGCATCAATTGGATGGGATCATTTGACCTCAGTGTTTAACTTGCATTGGGGTTCATTGGTGGTACGCTGCTTAGCATCATAGCTGACAGTGAAACAGTGGACAACCAACCTGACAATAAAATCTGCATCCACTGTTTCCGTAATATACTAGTACGAATATCTGGCTTATAATATGCAGCCACTGCTCAATGTTTTTTTTTTTTTTTTTTTTTTTTTTTGCGAAACACATCGATGAGTACTCTGGCATGGTCATGAATCATGATCACACTTCAGCAGTTTTCTTGGAGTTTTGGTCATCACTGGAGTCTACCACGAGTACTACAAAGTGACCCGTCTCGTTTTCATGCATGACTCATGGGTCTCCTTTCCTATCTTTTCGGTTCTTTTTACATACCCAGCTGTAAAAACTCTATCGCATCTCCGAGGCTTTTACATTTCACGTCAGAGCAAATCTTTTTCGCTTTCTGTTCTTTACCAATTCAATTCAGTTTCTTCCCTTTTTTGTACGTTTACCCACCTTCCTTTTGTTGCCGTCCTTCAAATATCAAAAAAAAAAAAAAAAAAAAAAAAAAAAAGTAAAATAACACGTCTTCATCAACTTACGCAATGTGTACAAGCAACTTTATTAATTATCTCATCACAAACCCAACTGCAGCGTTGAACTTGTGAGCCACCTACTCCAACCGTTAACATTTCAACACAAGAAAACATATAGTAGATTAACTACCGACTAATATTAGAGCCTCAACAACTGTACACAAAAACACATGACATGTGCCTTGGGATCTTTGATCACTAAAATTTAAGTAAACACCACATGTGCATGCAATTTGCATTGCATTACATCTACAAAGGTCTTTTTTTTATGAAGTCGTCACAAACATCTCCAAGAGACTGACATATCCTGAAATTGATACTCATGATCGTATACACACACTCAATTGATACTCATGATTGTATACACGCACTCACAGCCACACACTTATTCCTATAAACATCTCCAAGAGATTGATTTGACATATCTTGAAATTGATCGATGAAGTCAAACATGTTGTGTAAAGGACATTTTGTCTATCATAGAAAAAAAAAAAAAACTAAACGTGTAAATTAAAAGGTGCAACTAAACAATACATACACCAACGTATAAACCAAATGCACACAACCTACTCACATTTTATGTACTACTACTCCATCTACCCTAAAAATTAAACATGACACTCTAGTTTTGTCCTAACTCAAATAGTTTAAGTATAGAGAATATAATCAACTTTTTGTTTATAGAAATATAATTTATGATGAATCTAATAATACTTATTTGATAGTACAAAACTTGTTCTAATAATTTTGATAGTACAAATTGTTTTTAAGATAGTTTGACTTTGACTTAAGATAAAACTAGAATAATGACATTTTTTTTTTTTTGCATGGGTGGGAGTACAATGTATCAACGTCATCATAACATGACATAAACAGACGATTTCAACTGCTCTTCTTCGAGCACACATCTCTAATTGCTCACTAACTGACTCATGCAATTTGCAAACAAAATGCCTAACAAGGTGCTTAGAAATATATATACACCAAATAAAGTATAACTACCTACTCACATTTTGTATTGCAAGCATGTATACAACAGCAACAAACTTCTACAACCTCTCTTTTTGTGAAGAAGCACATCTTTCAAGATCTTCAAGCACCAAAGTCCGTCCCTTTGTAGGTCCATGGGCCCGTGTGCTCCTCCCACTCCCTCCTCTCAAATGCATCCCAGCCGTCAGTTGCTTGGGTCGAGATCCAGGAGTGCATCCAAGGACACTTGATCTGATACCTATGATCTGGTCATCCACCTTTGACAACCTCGATACGAATGTTTTTATTACTTGCTTATCTACGTACACTGGCAGTGGCAGCAACACAAGCAGATGACTTGGCATCTTGGGCTAGCTAACTAGAACTTTGCTCCGTTTGAGCTGTTGTTGACCACGCATCCATCAACCAAGGCCGCTGAGTCCCCCAATCCAAATTTTGGTAGTCGAGCAGCCAGTCGGTCGCGCCATCCCACGGCAACAACTCCGGACCGGCGGCAATGCTGCTGAACTCGTCCACATCGACACTGCCAGTGAAGTTGAGCCACGGCTCATCGCCGGTGGGAGGCTCTTCTTCCAAGAGCCACTTCACCAGCGCGTCTTGGTCATGGCCGCCACTGCTGCTGCTGCTGCTTCCGCCGGTGCTCACGGTGTTCGTGCTCGATTCCGTCGGGCTGCAACCATCGGCCGGCACATCCATCATCACGGCGCCGTCGTCGTTCTGCGGGCTCTGCTGCTTGGTCGCCTCGTCGGACTTGGTTGACTGAGAGGTTGTAGCCGGGCTGCTGCTTGTCTTCTGGTCGAGGGGCTCGTGCGTGACTGATCGATGCCCATCTTGATCAACTTCTTCTTGATGTGCGTGTTCCAGTGGTTCTTGATCTCGTTGTCAGTCCTGCCCGGTAGCTTGGCAGCAATCTTCGACCATCTGCACGAAATCATGCATATGTATTACTACTAAGTATATGAAATTTAAGTAGCATAACTAATCGTGTAATCGCCGAGACATGAGTGAGGGGCAGTATATATGTGCATGCTCGAGTAATAATAAGAGAATCAACAGATTGAGTGTGCTGAACTGCTAATGTGTTGCTAAAACGGAAAATAACTTATATATGCATACTCAAACCAATTAAAGATTGCCTAAGTAGTGGAAGATTTGATTGACTATACATTGGCGCTTTCGCTTTTGAAAACATTTTAAGAAAACAGCGAGTACACAATATATTTGCCTTTCGTTTTCACAAGCAGCACACTCAATCATGTCAGGGATACTGAAAGTTGAGACTGACCTGTCTCCCCGTGATTTTCTACCCAATATTACCTACCTCCATACTAAAATATAATGGATTTAAGTTGTCCCAAGTCAAATATCCTTACAAGTTTATATAAAAGAACATTAATTAATATTTACATTTATGATATCAAACGAGCATTGTTAGTTATATTATGAAATATATGTTCATAATTTATCTTTTTGGAGTTGTAACTGATAATATTTTTTTTCTGCAAACTTGGTCAAACTTAGAGTAGTTTGACTCACTACAAATTCAGATTCATTATTATATTTCAATGAAACGTGTGTGCATGTATTACACTGCTGTGGAAACTACTGTGACGAGTCATCCACAGATTCCTTTGCTTAATTATGTATTTTCAAGTGCAATATGAAAGGTCACGATCGATCTTTCAACCTCATCGGTTTCTTTAAGCTATGCGACTGTGAGGAAGCAGCCTTTATATATAGGGTGAAAAACAACAAAGCGGTTGGTAGAGAGTGACCATTACAAGAAAGAAAATTCTAGCTCCTTCCATTTTCCAACGAGGCAAGTGGAGCCAAGTGGGATGCTCTGCGATTTCCGAATCCAATGTGTAGGGTTTCTTAGCCACACAAATTAAGGTAGTGGACAGTGCTCTAGGTTACACATCAAGAAAGCGATATAGGAATTCTATAATGGTCACTGGTGAATTTCTGGCTATGGCAGAGAGCCATATACCTCCAGAAGCAAGTTGAAAAGTCTCCAACCTTTATATAAATGTGTGCCGGCCAGATGCGGACTAGGCTGCAATGCTGCGGATTTGGACTAGTTACCAATTGTATACATCATAGTAAAAAAAAAAACTAATATTTTAAAAAAGCATCACTTTATTAGTGCATAAAACTCTAATGGATTGTTGTGTAAACGTGGGAAGCCTACTCCAATAAATTAAACTATATGATCAAATGTAAATATGCGATAAGTATTCCTCCATTAATAGAAATAATATTCAGGTTCGGGATCTAACCGGTCTGATCTAATTATCATGTTAATTGGCTGAATCACTATTAAATTGTTTTGGGAGTGTTTTCACAAAATTGAAAAAAAAAATATAGAAACTCTATTAAATTGTTGAAATGATTCAGCCTTAGAAAGTGTACCAACTATGTCCAGGAACACTTAAGGCAAATAAATTAAAATAATATCTTTAAGCTGAAGTATGCACGCCACGAACTGAAAATCTAGAGCTACTATTTTCAAAATTTTAATGTGCAAATTAAATATGACAATTTATTCTAATTGTTATAAGACTCAAGTTATTTTTTTAATAAAAGTTCTAGCGTAGAATAACCTACTTTATAGGGACGATATTCTAGATTTTGAATATGAAGTTTTCTCTGAATTACATCCACCACCCATCCATTTATACGTCTAAACCTTTTTCAAGATATATCTACATCTCAGTTGGTGTACGATAGCGATTGAGGACATTGATTACCTTCTGCCAAAGGTAAGAAACCTACATACTTCATGCATGCATGGCCATACCAAGGACCAGAAAGAAACATATACCCATACCTCGTAATCTCTATAAGAAGCTAACGCCATGTGATGTCTTGTGTTTCCTCGTACGATGGCAATAGGTTACCCGCATGAATGTTATGCTTCTAATCAGAGGTTTCTTTCAAAATTAAATGGGCCTGAAGTATTATTGTTAGTTCTGTACGTAAAGAGAATTCAAAGCATGTTTGCCAGTAGCGCGTGACAGTATTTACCTAAGCATGAGAAGCGTGCATGTAGTCCAGTGGTAGGGAAAGCAAAGGTGCAACCTACGGGGTCGGGAGTTCAAATTCCTATTGTCACCCAAAAAGGCCACTCCTGACTCCTTGTGCTATTTTCAGTGAAAAATACGTGGTTAATACACGGCGGTGGGCTTGCATCCTAAAAGCATCTAAGTTGGAGTTGAAAAACTTGTTTTTTTTCGTACTACTTGTGTGTGCATCGCCAAAAGAGAGCAACCAAACAATTCTAGTCGTGTCCGGCTGTGTTTCACGCTTTGACAAAGATACCATGTGCATGCATGGGCTCTACACCTCTGAATTTTGGTTACTTGGTGATAGATACATCTGAAGAAATTCCTTCCTATAATGATTTTCCCAATCAGTGGACACTATATTTCTTCTGGCTATCGTGTATTGACAAGCAACTAACGCACGTTCAAGAGTCCACCAGGGTTTCAGTTATTTCTTCACAACGATAAGGACCGTACGATTCTGGTGGTCATTGGTCAATAATCATCGGTCTAGTTTTTTTACTTTTCTTGCGTGCGTAGGACGAGGACGACAACAGCAACTGCTGTACGTAGTTGTCGTACGCGGTGGAAAAAAAAGGGTGCCGCTTTTACTATGTATACGTAAGTACGCACGTAAGCCTTACGTATGATCCTGTCATGCTCATGTAATATTTGCTAGCTTATTTTTTAAAAAAACTTTATTTGCTAGCTCATATTCTGATCACGTAAGCTGTCAGTTCGTTGTCAAGTTATTTGGAGTGGTTTGCGCGCGACCAAACACATGAAAACAACATGAAGCAGGCCACGTACGTATATTATGTGGAATGAAGTGAAGTGGTACCAAGACAGATATTGTGCGTGTTTCTTGTACCTATAGCTTGCTTGTCATATATGTAAGTACTGTAGATAATATACAATACGGTGCACGGCTAAATATATAATTCTGTATGAGAACTACTGTTCTCCGCCGTAGCAATGGAACCATGTGCACTAGACCGCATATACCATATACAGACGAAGAATGCATGCATATGCATGGCGTGGACAGAATGAAAGGATCGATGACGACGTACCTGTTGCCGAGCTTGGCGTGGAGGTCGATGACGACCTGCTCCTCCGCGTCGGTGAGGAGGCCGCGCTTGAGGTCCGGGCGGAGGTAGTTGGTCCAGCGCAGGCGGCAGCTCTTGCCGCAGCGCAGCAGGCCCGCGAGCTTGGGCACCGCGCGCCAGCAGCAATGGCCGTTGGTCAGGATGAAGTTGATGAGCTTGCGGTCCTCCTCCGCCGTCCACGGCCCCCGCTTCACCCCCAGCTTGTCGCAGCACGGCTGCCGCCCCATCGATCGTCCCAACCAAACTACCCAAGCTGTACGTATATACTCGGCCGGGCTGCCTTCGCCTGCCCACGCCGCCGATCGATCGTCGGCAAGAAACCGATCGAGCGAGCAGCAGCCCGCGAGGCCCTGTAAAAAAGGCCGGCCGGCTAATAAGGTCTCAGGTGGCAGCAGGGAGACGGGCTAACCAAGCCTCGACGAGGAAAAAAGAGCCGGAGTGACAAGCGCCTGGCAACTGCTGCGGGGAGTGATCGTGCGTGCGCGCGGGGCGGCTTTATACTGGTTCGTCGGAGCCTTCTCCTTCTATCTGCGGCGATGGCGACGGAGCACAGCGGCTCAAGGGAAAGAGGGAGCAGGCCGTGCCCACACCACACACGGCCGGGGGTTAGTACGTGTACTTCGGTCGGTCCTACCTACCTGCCCTGCATTGCACATTTGCACTAGACAGGTAATACTAACAAACTTTGCCCTAGCGGATGATAACTTAGCCTTTAGATCAAGCATTAAAAGACGCTAGCCACCAACGTTTTCCAAACACGTCATGAGTTGTTCTGCGACTTTTAAAATCCAGCCTTAATTATACCATTATTTTGTTGAATCCTTGAACACACCAGTTATAGGCCCTGCTAGCTAGTGCTATGCACCCACGAACTCCCAAAGCTAGCTGACGTTTCACAAGAAACAGTCGGATTCGCACAAATGGGTTGACGAAACTGCAATCTGAATGAAGGCTCAGGTTTTTCAATCTCTACGTTCAACTGCTACCTGTATGGATACCCCAGTACTGAATCCTTCGTCCTACGGGAACCAACGAACTATTCCTTTGTGAAAAAGGTTCAGTAAAATTGACGGGTTCCAAACCAAACGCTTTAGCTTTTTGCTTGCCCTGTTCTGCAGGGTACCGTCCCTGAAGTTGTGACACAAGTTTCTGCAGGTGCAGCAGCAGGGGCGTAGCATCAGGTACGCGCCCCACCATGCACGATCAAAAGCTACAGTTTGGTGTGCCAGAAGGTTTTGCCACTCCCCCGTTTCCCACGGGGACGGACGGACGGGGGCGGGGGCTACCTCAGTTGCGTCCTTACGCAAGGATTCCATCAACCATTCCGTCAGCCGGCCGCAAAACCACCTCGCGCGCCGGACGCACGGCACGACGAGTCCCCGTCCCCGTCCCCGTCCCCGGCAGTGTGGGGAGTGCCACGCGCCCGTGCCTGGACTCGTGCAGGTGCGCACACAACCGCAGCGGGCCCCAGGCGCCACCATGCCTTTGCCTTCGCGCACAAGGTGCTCAACCCAGCCCCCCCCTCTCAGCCTCACCCATCGTCTAACGTAAAGAGAGATCTATCGGACGAGGCTCACCGGCAGCGACTCCGGCACTGCATGGCGGGGCTCACTCATGACTCACCTTCGATCGCCTCGCCAGAGTCGCCAGCCGACCACCGGTGAACCTTTGGCTCGATCGACGTCGGCAGGAGCTCTGCCGTCAGGTTTCTTCCTCCCTAGGCGTAACTTTATTTGCTCGACGCGACGAGTGAAGGAACGAAGAAACATGAGTTAGACAGGGTCATCATGTCAGCCATACCGTCGGTCGCCCTCCTCCCATCTGTAGTTACTAATTGACTTGCGGTAACCGGCAAGCCAACCAGCCAAGCTTGGACACCCGTTGTTCCTGCGTCCAGTCAAATATGTCCAGAATCAACATGAGATTGGATGGAACGGAACGGTGGTTAAAACTTAATTACAGGATCAGATATGGGAGACTGTAGGGAACTATTCATGGGGTTTCACTGTCAGCTATGATGTTACATTGACACATGAACAGGATGACAACTCATCAGTCGTCACAGCACCAAGCTTGAGATTGAAATACCGGTGGTCCTAGACAGCTAGCAGTACTGCCTAGATACAAATATGCAGCTTGTTGTCATATATACTTATGCTCAATGAGGAACTAATTAATTAAGAAGTGAAACGTAGTTGTATCAAGATTATAGGACCACCGTTATTGTATCAATGTTCAATGTACTCTGTACAGAAATCAATATATTATGTATAGAAACAGAGAAGCGGTTAGAACCCACTCCTGGATAAACTAATGGACACAAAGCTTTGTTCATGTCATGTCAACTAAGTCTGGGAATGGTGTGATGTGGCTAGAATAGTCGTAGGTCGGCAATTCTACTTTGTGCCTATGTTGTACTAGCTTATTTTTTTTATTATCATCCGTACTTAGCTTCTATATATTTATATAAAAACTGGAAGCTGCGAGGAAACATTAAAGAACATGGTCACATATCAGCCACGCTACCGATTACCTTCCTCAGACATGTAGTTACTAATTGGCCTCCTGTAATCCTTGAGCCAACCACACTACCACACAGGCCAGCTGGCTAGGCCTCTGCTTATCTGCCAAGAAGATGGTGAAAGGTTAAGGAGGAAGTAGTAGCTGGAAGATTGTATTGAACAGTGCAAGTACTTTTTCAGACAAGCTATTCCACCAAGTCAAGGGCATCAGTCTAAGGCAAGGTCTGTGATGAATTCAAGAGAAGAGACCATCCATTGTAATGCACTCACGATTTGTTAGCATACAAGGTGCGGCATGCAGGTTCATGAACTTCAAAAGCATTTATCAACAATTTCCCCACAGGATGAAACCTAGTCAATGGATGCCCAACATAGATTTTAGGAGGGAAGGTGGGGGAAAAACTAACTGATGACTAGAAACACAGTCAGCAACAATGTAATACATGACTCATTCTTCTCAGTTCTAACAAGGGATGAATTATCGTGTTCTGTAACAAAGGGATGAAAAAAAAAAAAAAAAAAGTCAATCAGTGTTATGTGCTTTGGAAAATTTAGATGAGAAGGTACTCACGACATACTTGGCATGAAACTTGGTGATTTTTATTGATGTGATTCAAGTTCTGGACGAATCTGCAGCTATATGTTGGTGAATCACATAAATCTTGAGCAAGCAGCAAGAAAAAATGTAATACCGCACACTAGATGCAGAGCTAATTGGTTGTATGAGCACCATATCCTTGTTAGTGGTTCTGCCCATCCTTACCAACACTACAAACAGATATACCAATAGATATAGTATGAGACAAAGGCTAACAAGGTTTTATGTTGCTTATTATTCATTTATATATGTCTATCTATCAGAGAAATTTGAGAATTTCTAAAAAATCATGGCATCCTTATACGATAATGGACTTTCATAACATGTATAGTAAGTCAATGGTCATTTGCCATCTGTATGAAATGGACTAATCATCCTCAAGATCATTGTTGAGTTATATAACAGTGC